>JACXGM010004565.1:11160-37682 GCA_016801145.1 Umbra pygmaea | reverse complement strand
TCTTGGTAAATTCGGGAGAAACTTACTACCGCAAGTTAACAAAATGTAATAAAATAAACATCCTAATGTATATTTTCAACGTTTTCTTTATAGCAGCTTGAAAGAACACATATTGAAGGAGTAAACTAGCCCAAAATCTCAAAATTGACCACTGCATGAAAAATCTATGTTTTTGCCTGCCGTGTCTCGCCTTAAGTAAACAAACATAATGACATTTGGACTGTATGAGGTAACTTTGAATATTTGTTGAATATTGTAAACATAGCAATGTAAATATTACTAATGAGAATTAGCGAGAACATAAACCCCAAAACACAAGTTATTCATAATCATATTTTGACATACATTTCTGCATTAATGACCTGTATGTTAAAGAAAAATAATTAGAGCTCCCTTGCTCTCCACAGTCTTGGAGTACAAAAAGAATGTCTAAATATGCTGCGTCGTAAAGAAAACGGCTAACCAATATGATGTGTACAAAGTAATGAATTCTTCTTCTTGGGGATCAACAATCATAATGACTTGGTCGGTCGTCCGGTCTTTACAGTCTTTGTGCCATTTCTGATGAAGCTGCAGATCAAGAAGATAGCGTTGGATAAAGTTGGTCCAAAAGGGATCGGCAGGAATCTGGCTGTGCTGCCAATGGTGTCGGATCAACAGATTATTGGACGGATATACTACTTGAGGAGAAGAAGCATCGCTACGTACCATTAGTAGCACATTTGGCGTGACTGGATCAGGATCAACTACATCTGAAGAAATATAGCCAAGAGGCTTAGAGTTCAGTGTCCTCTCAACTTCGCTAAGAACAGTGCAAAATACAGGCTTGGTCACAGTGAAATCGCCCAACACCACACGCAAAGCAAAATCCCACTACCAAATGCCACCGAAGTGTGGAGCATATGGTGGGTTGAACTGGAAGGTCACCTTTTGTTCTGCAAGTTGCTGCATCAGCAAAGGCTCCATGCGGAAGTTGGTACCTATTTAGGGAGGATCTCAGAAGGCTTACCTCGATGCGAGTTGAAAAATTGGACGGCCATCAGGAAAGCATTGGTGTCCACTGTTTATAAGGTAAATGAGTTGTTAAACAATTTAATGAAATTCCCCAGTGTTTCCCTAAACACTAGCCAATCTTTAAATGAAATGGGCCAAAGCAGTCTACTCCTGTAGACCAGAAAATATGTATGTAAAGGCATAAATGGGAAGGATCTTTGGTACTGTTGCTCAACTGTAGTAAATCATAATTTTAGAGGAATATGAAGAGCACAAAAAATACAATCTAGACAAAACAGGAAGGAAAGCTGGGAAAATATTGCCACCTGTGTATCTATAAATGCCTCAGGCTCATCAATATCACTGACTATAATTACAATTGTGTATTCCATTAAACCAATGTGTTGCTTAATGCTGATCCTGTATTACAATTTTATTTATCATATTCTTTTATTTGCAACCCTGACAGTGTTTTATCGGCCATGGGAGCGAATTAAAAATGTACAGGGTGTGTAAATTAATCAATGTCAAAATACTTGGTTGTTCAACAAGTTCTACAGGAGTAAATAGTAAATGTATGTACTGTCTCTACAGTGAAATGGGATACATTGATGTTGGTCTTTTTCACCAGACCACACATTAAAATATCTGTTACAAACAAACGCAACATTTTGTTGTAACCAGGTAACAGGTGACCCAACGTTGTGATACTGAAAACTCAGGCTTAAACCGGAAGTTACCTCGCTAACCCCAAGGGCCCTATCTTACACCTAGCGCAATTGACTTTTTACACAAACGCATTTATCATTCCTATCTTACACCCGACGCATATGGGACTTTTCCCTCCACAGACACGCGTCGGTAAAATAGGGAATAAACTTGCGTTCGTTGGGCGGTTCAGCGAAAAGAAGAGGCGTGTTCCGGCGCAAACATACTCTGGTGCTATCTTGCAGTCCCCGAAAACAATTCCGCCACTGACCAGGAAAAACCTGGTTTAAAGTCAGTGGCGTGTTATTCATATGCTAGTTTAAGGGCGCATGCCTAACCATAATGTAGCATGTGCACAGCGCGCATACACTTTGCTCCTCTCATCTACACAAATAGAGGAGTTCTTTATTATTGCAATACATACTTAGAAGGAAAAATATTACCACACGAGGAAGTCATTGTGGTGTCAGAAAATGTGAAAAAATAGGTATACATCTAGTGTACACATTTACTCAAATTATTCATAATGAATTATTTGGAATGATATACATCAACCTCAAGGGAACCCATTCATTCAACAAGTATACACACGTAATTTGCGATGCTAATTGAAAAATTACCCATGTCTTTACTCAGAATTACTCAGGCTCAAGCCACGACTCATTTATGGCAACTTTGCCATGAGGAATCCCCCCTTGGATGGGTGGCTGTGAAGGGGACAACAGATATCCGTTAAAGACATGGTTAATGATGACACAATTTATGATGTCAGCAAGTGTGTAAAATGCTGTGTAATCTAAAACACATACAAACACGCAGTGTAGCCTAATTGAACGAACATTTGGCACACTGAAAATGCGCGTTAGGTGTTTGGATAGAACAGGTACACTACTCAAGTCGCAGCATTCTTTGTGGCTTGTTGTATTTTACGCAACATTTCCATGAATCATGGATGTGTTAATGTACATTAATTAGGAAATATTAGAGGACTTCAGGAGACGTGATGTTGAAATGCGTGCCAGCCACTTAAATGCCCAGAAATGCAGAACGGGAATGGAAAGCTTATTTGACAAAAGAGTAATCTCGGTCTAATGTTAGACTACATTGCAAAAATATTACCATGCATTCATATCCTCGTGATTTAGTGAGAGTGAGTCCAAAACATCGGTAAGTAGGCTGTCTTGTGACATTTCTTTATTTGTTTTGTAAAAAGAAAAATCTATAGAAAATCGCCATTATAATAGCAATCCGCCATGGAAAAAGCACGTCTGCTCTTAAAGGGAATGTGAGATGACGATCTGATTTGTTTATTGCACGTTACGCCCAAACCACACCTATGACTAATGAAGCTACTTTAGACCTACCCATTTTAGATATGCGTCGGGCGCAATAATCATTTATCCCGCCGGTAAAATGGCAACAGCGCCCGGGACCCTCCCACAATGTCACTTGCGTTTCGCGTTTGATACTCGTTAAAATAGGGCCCCAAATCTTTCTTTGTAGTATAGGCCCCTGGTCTCATGTGGAATTGTATGAAAACAGATTAATTTTGCTTTCAGCTTGCTAGTTGTTAGTTTATTTATGATTACACTGGTCTCATGTAATCATAACCTTGGAGGAGGTTGGTTATGGGATGACTCACAATGGGGAGGATGTTGTCTAGGTCTAGCGCAACCATTCAGCTGAACTATTCAGCTCACCTCCCTCCCACTGTAATTAGTTTGAGACTAGGGTAATACACTATACTGAGTGCTAGCAGGTGGCTGTTTGCTACTATGTCTTTACTTGCTCCAAGTGCTTTTACCTCTTCTGTAAAGCTATCCAATTGGGCTTTCCATAGGAGGTTATCCAGTTCTGTCTGGCATTTTGCTGTCCACCCATTGAGGGACTGAGGGACACAATGAGGTCGTGCCAGGTGTTGACCTACCCAGGGTCGAGATTACATATGGACGGTTCTATAGAAATGCTCCCACAGAACACAGTTTTCTTCAATTCAGCAGAGTCCCCCCATTGCTTAGCTGATGGGACTGATGGCTATGTCTTCTCTGACTGAGACAAGAAGGGATAATATAATGGCTAATAAAATGAAGTGACAGGGATTTTAAAATTCAAATCCACTGTAATACAACATTTGACCTACCATAACAGAAAAGGTAGTTCTAGTAAAGATACTTTGGTCATTACCTTAGGTCCCAACAGATCTGGCAGTAGTACTACATGCTACTTCCAGATTACAATGCATTTGATGTGCAGCCTCAAGAAATTGTGATTGAGAAACAGCTGCACATCAATTTAGTTGGCACCACATTGTAAAGTTTTACTCTGAAAGGTGGTCTAGCATGGAATGACTTAGTAGTACTTGTGTTAATGGGTCCAATACATGGAAAGATTTAACATCTCATCACAGGATCATATCTTAATCTGGGGCAATTTTTAACAACATACAAGTATCTATGTCAATTAATCAAACTCAGCTAGTGATTTGCAGTAAACTTGGGACACAACAGCACTACAAGCAAATGTACAGTAGAATAGTGGACTCTCACTTGCTGGAATGAAGGCAGAGTATGAACTTTCCCAAAAGGTAGTTGACAACTCCTATCTGCAATCAGAAGAATCACAGACACCAGGGGCCTTATTTAAAAACGTGGCGTATGCACAAAAGAAGGCGTACGCCGCTCTCTACGCAATAATTGGGATTTATCAAAAACAAACTTGACGGGAAAATGTGCGGTCCTTCATGGCAACTCTGACCCATGCGTAAGCATAAAAACAGGTGAAATGAGAAATGGCGACACCGCCGGCAGTTGGATGAAACACGTGAAACTGTCTGAAATTGCAGACCGTTGAGTAGCTAAACATTTGCAAAGAAACACTGAAATATGTTCTGTAATTATATTGGCATGTTATGTAATTCATGCTCATAAATAATACGGTAAACAGAACAAAATCATGTTTAAAACTGATATTTTGTCAATTGTCTCTGTCTTGCGGAGCTGAAAGACAAAAAGATGATAATATATGGATTGTCATCATTGTCCATTGGGTTAAGTCGCTTTCATTGTATATGTCATCATCAGCTAAAGAATCAAAATGTTAATTTATATGCGTTTAGTTTGTTTCATTTTAAATGTGTTCCATTGTGAAGCATGTCTTAACCAAAGACTATTTCCCATTTACAATTACAATAATACCAACATCTGTAGATTATCAGATACAGTCAAAGGGATGGTTATATAAAGCCATTCCATCCCAATGCGTATTGATGCACAATGGCTGATCTTGCGCTTTTAGAAGATAATAATAGTAGTGCATTTTATTTAGTGGCGCCTTTCATATTAACAGGATTTCTGGCGTCTGGCACTTTCCAGAGGGAATTGGCCGACAGGTCAGGGTTATCTCAGCCAACCCATAGCCAGGTTATCCCAGATGTGTTAGGTAAATTAAAGATTGCTAAGACATGTGACCAAGTGGGCGGCAAACGTCATGAAATCCCAAAGAATTATGGGTATGTTTGGCCAGTTTACAAGGGCTGGCATAGCAGGCTAGTGTTCTGGCATGAAAATTATGAAAACATAGCGTGAAAAACAGAATGCTACAAAATGCAGCGGGCTAAAACAAACATTGTCAGACCATACCTCCTAAAATTAAATCCTAATGCAAAGACGAGATATGACGAGAAAATTAAGGGAATCAAAGGACTGAATCCTTATGAGTATAGCGACTGGTGAAGGGCCGGCGGGACGTCAACCTGTTGATATTAAGTGCTAGTCAGGGTTCAAATTACTTGGGAGCTCACATGAAAGCAGTAAAGTCATTCACCTGTGGGGGTCTCTAAAAATCATCAGCACCAATATTTAGACAACAAAAAAGTCACTATTTATGGGCAAAAATTGTACTGCCTCTTTAAGAACAACTCCGACTACATTATGTTGATTTTCATTACTTGACTCAGAGATTGAGAGCTGTGGAAGCGAACGGTTTTCTTACCTGATAACTGCTAACTTATAGCTATTAAGAATATTTTATTTCATTAGCCCTTATAATAAGTGTATTAATCAGCTCACATTTTCTTTTGTAAATCGGAAACCAAGAAATAAAAACCGGAGATATTCATCTTTTATTTCAACAATGTTTATGAAGGTCCCGAGTGTAATAGGAGCACTTCCTCCCCAATTAAGATCCACCGACCGCGGCTGATATATATATATATATATATACAGAAGCTAACCTAACCGATCTACAAGATACTAAGCTAACCTAATCTAAACCCTATCGAAGCAGCCCTAATCAGCGAGAGGCGTTACAAACACCTAAAGGGACATTTCCAGATATTAAAGGAAGAACTAAAACACCATACTAAGTACTGATTATAAACTAAATAACCAATACACTTAAACCAACTAAAACATATGAATAGATTCCAGTTCTCAGTTCCGTGCACACCAGCCCTCACTGGCCTGGGTGTGACAATTGTACTGATTGATGTACTGTGATAATTGATTAAAAATAAGTTTCTCAAAGATGTTTTTAATAATACAAATAATTTATATTGGTCAATAAATATTCACATCTGAAGGGTCTCCACTTTCCATAAGAGGGGTAACTCTAGCACATTTCCATAAGGAAGGAACTGAACACATAGACAGAGACAAGTGAAATAAATCGGCAAATGGATACGTTATTACATGAGCAGGAAGTTTAACAAATTTGGATTCCAGACAATCACGTCCAGCATTACAGCTGGCTTTTAACTAACATATAGCAAAAAAACATCAGTAGGCAAGTTTTCCTAAATGACAATGATACATTAGAGATATTAAAGTTTAAGATAATAACAGTACAATAGGAGTTAAAATGTTGAGACCCACAGATAGAAGTGAAATGATGTTTAAAAACATGCAAAATAAGTAAAGGATCAGAATTAATGTCATTATTAATTTGTATCTGGTTTACAGGAATTTTATTGGTTTTATTGAGAATACAGTTTAGTTGGTTCCAAATCTGTCAAGGCTTATGAAAATCCTGAGTGAAATTAACTTTATAATAATTACATTTAGCATTCCTTGTTTTAGTCATACATAAATTCCTCAAGTGTCTTTAAGTTTCCCAATCTGCAGAATCTGTAGACGAGCAATATTTGAACCAATCTTTATCTCTTTGTTTAAAAAGATAGATTAGATGTGAGCTGATCTAGGAAAAATATCTACCTTTAACTCTAATTGTTTTCAAGGGAGCATGTTTGTCACTGAAATGAGTAACTTTAGAATAAAAGAAGTTCCATGCATCTTCAACAAATAGAATTAGCTGAAATCTATCCCAGTTATTAGCAATTAGGTCTTGAATAAATCAATCAACATTCATATTTTTACATGTTCTCAGTCTATTATATTTGGGCGGAGAACCTGGAATTTTAATTTTCCAGACACAAACAATCCAACAAGTATGAAGACCGCTAATCCACCCTAATGGGTTCATCAATTAACTGAATGAGATTTACACTACCAAGTCATTCCATCATTGGAAGAGGAGCATTCAAGCCAGCATAAAAGTCACCCAAGATAGTATTTTCATTATGACTCCCAAGAGAATTAGTAGTTGACAAATAGGTAAAGTTTGTAGAGTCAGTCGGAGCAGAGGAAGGCCTATAGATGTTGCCAATAGGTAAATGTTTGTTTTCATGAAGAATAATATTAATGAAAAGTTAATCACAATTAATTGGCTCTACATTAGAAACTCAGAGACCAAATTTGTAGCAACATATGTAGCCCCTCCACCTCCTCTAGGAGGTCTATCAGCCCTATCCATTAAATATTGGCCATATGCCACACCCCTATTGGCCATAGGCCACACCCCTATTGGCCATAGGCCACACCCCTATTGGCCATATGCCACACCCCTATTGCTTCATTATACAATTATATCAATCTCAGTATGTGCTTGAGGTCGAATCATTTCAAATCAGGATTACTGCTAAACTAGTCATTTCTATTTTCTACATTGCTTTTCAATTATGAAAATGTATAATTGTATAATCGTTGACTTTCTGTACTCAAATGGAATTGATAAAAAGCTGGACCAGAAGGTACAGCTTGTCTAGTTTTAGTATGGAAAGGTGAAACCCGGAGCAAACACTTTCAGATGGCTTTAATTGACCACTTAAACTCTAGTCTCTCCACAAGACGAGAAGTGGAAGTTCATAAAAAGAGAAACAGTGGGGCAGATAGACATGAAAGTGCATGAACTCATGTGAATTGTGATTTAGTTCCCATTTCCTCTACAGTCTACTATCAGTCGTTCTGAAACGAAGCAGGTTCTCACACAGGTAGGCTGGGATGCAGACAGCCATGGGTGGCCTGGATCCTGAAACTTCTGTAGATATATGAACGCTGAAACACAAGTGTCATAACATGACCTCTGCCCCCTCCCCGTGTTCCTGTTCGAAAGGAGAACTTCTACACTCTAGAGCCTAAACAGAAAAAATGCAGCATCTGACCAATCTTTGTTATACACTCACCTAAATGATTATTAGGAACACCATACTAATACTGTGTTTGACCCCCTTTCGCCCCCAGAACTGCCTAAATTCTACATAGCATTGATTCAACAAGGTGCTGAAAGCATTCTTTAGAAATGTTGGCCCATATTGATAGGATAGCATCTTGTAGTTGATGGAGATTTGTGGGATGCACATCCAAGGCACGAAGCTCCCGTTCCACCACATCCCAAAGATGCTGTATTGGGTTGAGATCTGATGACTGTGGGGGCCATTTTAGTACAGTGAACTCATTGTCATGTTCAAGAAACCAATTTGAAATGATTCGAGCTTTGTGACATGGTGCGTTATCCTGCTGGAAGTAGCCGTCAGAGGATGGGTACATAGTGGCCATAAAGGGATGGACATGGTCAGAAACAATGCTCAGGTAGGCCGTGGCATTAAAACAATGCCTAATTGGCACTAAGATGCCTAAAGTGTGCCAAGAAAACATTCCCCAAACCATTACACCACCACCACCAGCCTGCACAGTGGTAACAAGGCATGATGGATCCATGTTCTCATTCTGTTTACGCCAAATTCTGACTCTACCATCTGAATGTCTCAACAGAAATCGAGACTCATCAGACCAGGCAACATTTTTCCAGTCTTCAACTGTCCAATTTTGGTGTGTTTTTGCAAATTGTAGCCTCTTTTTCCTATTTGTAGTGGAGATGAGTGGTACCTGGTGGTGTCTTCTGCTGTTGTAGCCCATCCGCCTCAAAGTTTTCCATGTTGTGGCTTAACAAATGCTTTGCTGCATACCTCGGTTGTAACGAGTGGTTATTTCAGTCAAAGTTGCCCTTCTATCAGCTTGAAGCAGTCGGCCCATTCTCCTCTGACCTCTAGCATCAACAAGGCATTTTCACCCACAGGACTGCCGCATACTGGATGTTTTTTGCTTTTCACACCACTCTTTGTAAACCCTAGAAATGGTTGAGTGTGAAAATCCCAGTAACTGAGCAAATTGTGAAACACTCCCATCTGGCACCAACAACCATGCCACGCTCAAAATGGCTTAAATCACCTTTCCCATTCTGACATTCAGTTTGGAGTTCAGGAGATTGTCTTGACCAGGACCACACCCCTAAATGCATTGAAGCAACTGCCATGTGTTTGGTTGAGTAGATAATTGCATTAAGGAGAAATTGAAAGGGTGTTCCTAATAATCCTTTAGGTGAGTGTACAGTATCACACAAAAGTGAATACACCTCTCACATTTTAGTAAATAGGCCTACAACCCGAATTCCAGAAAAGTAGGGAAGTTTTTTAAATTTGATTAAAATGAAAACTAAAAGCTAAAATCACATGAGCCAATATTTTATTCACAATAGAATATAGATAACATAACAAGTTTAAACTTAGAAATGTTACACTTTTATCCACAAAATGAGCTCATTTCAAATTTGATGCCTGCTACAGGTCTCAAAAAAGTTGGCACGAGGCAACAAATGGTTAAAAAAGCAAGAAATTTGGAAAAGATTAATTTGGGAGAACATCTAGGAACTAATTAAGTTAATTGATATCAGGTCTGTAACATGATTAGTTATACAAAGGTTGTCTTAGAGAGGCAGATTCTCTCAGAAGTAAAGTTGGGCAGAGGCTCTCCAATCTGTGAAAGAGTGCGTAAAAAGATTGTGGAATACTTTAAAAACAATGTTCCTCAATGTCACCAGCTTTACAAATCTCATCATCTACAGTGCATAACATCATCAAAAGATTCAGAGAACCTGGAGAGTAACTACTAGTGCTGCCACGATTAATCGACTTAGTCGACATAATCAACCATGAAAATTAGTTGACGGCAATTTTGTTAGTCAACTTGTCGTTTTACTATTGAGCGCCTATTTATCTTTGGTCTCCTGTCTCAACCGGCTCACTGTAATTCACCTCCACACCAGTCTGTGCACTGTGCGCACCCTGCTGTTTGATCTGCTATCCTCTTTATTCCCCCTCCCCCCGCCTTCACTGCTTTGATATGAAAAATGGTGAAGGCAGGTGAGTCCTCTGAAACAAGTCAGAGTATTAGCAAAAGGTTCCAAAATATGGGATTTAAACAGGCTACTTAGACTTTGGCAGTAATGTTTTAAACCAGCAAGTGTAAACGCAAGCAGCATAGCTATGTGCCTGCCTGCTTTCAGCGCGATTCATTATTAGGCAGCGCTAAGCGGGGGAACTAAGCTAAACGTAGTAGGCTAGTCTAGACTCTGACTAATATGGTATAGCCTAATGGAAATGCAGATACTTATGATTAGATTGTTAATAATGTTTTTGAACAGTTTGCTTAATGAGTTCTATCAAAAGTAGTCTGATATTGATGTGAAGTTTAAGGTGAAAGCCCAGACGAGGCAATTAGGAAGGGGCTCTCTATATCAGTAGGCTACTTGTGTATTTTTTTCTCCTCTTTTTGCCAGTTGCTGACTGAATTTATTGTTTTTGGCACAGGTGACATTTTATGTTTTGACCCTTCAGTTGAGTTCAAAATAAAATGGACAACATAATAACAAACACTTAATTTTTTTTAATGAGTCGTTTAGATCACAAATCGAAAAATATGTTGGAAGAATAGTCATTAAAAAATGAGTCGTTAGTGGCAGTACAAAAATATATTTTGACCACAACTGTTTCTGTTCCAATGTGCAGCTCAGAGGAAGTCTACTAGCCCTACTAGTAATGGGCTTATCATTGAACAGATGGTTTTCTTATGACGTAATCAAAACCGCTTCAATTGATGTCAGGTGGGGACATTTTGCATGGTGTGTGATCTCGGAAGTGATTGTTTGTACATGAGCAATTTCATAATGTTTACGCTCAAGGGATCACTTATCCAAACCAGTTATTTTACTAATTTAAATGTTAATAATTGTTCTGAAGTTTTGTAAATGTTATTGTCACTTTGATGTCAAGGGATATATTGTGTGAATACTTCTGGCAAAAGTTTATTTATTTTAATTAGCAGGGTGTCAAGTGACGAAAGTTAAGGATTTTGATTGGGTCTGATGATTGGGTCAGAAATTGAGGAATTTGGGATTAAGTCTCACTTTAAATAAATATTCTCTCATGCAATGCTTCTAAATTCAACTCTCTTTTTGACTCATTTAGTTTTGGCCACTGTCTCACGCAGTTCAATAAAAAACAATGGTTTTCACCACCTGTTAATCGTCAGAATTACTTTTAATATCACAACAGTAGATATGTCTTTACTAGGGGTGGGACAACGCATCGACGTCATCGATGACGTCGACGCAAAAAATACGTTGACGCAAAATATGCGCGTCGATTCGTCAGACCCAAAACAAAGATGGCAGCGCCAGAGAGTAGTAGCAACACGAATGGCAAGGCGGCACGCACTTGTTCCTCCAAAGTATGGAACTTCTTTAATTTAAAAGGAAAAACATCAGTGATATGCATTCTTTGCAAAATGGATATGGCCTTCCATTCGAGCACCACCGCAATGCACCAGCACCTGAAGAGGCGCCACCCGGGAGCAGCTGCCGATGACGGAGCACCGTCAGTTGTTTTTCAACTCCGCACTTTGAACTCGATATTGGAGTAGGCTATAATACGTTGTCGACACCTAAAGATTTAGGCTACAGTGTATGTTTTCTGTGTAATTACTATAATATAGTTGTGTATTCAAGGTGTGAAATTACACGGTTAAGCATCCTAATTCAAGAAACGGTTGTAACGTTGTGTCTTCATTGAATGTTGTCGATGGGTCAGTGAGCACAGTTACATGCCAGGACTATTCCGTTTTTTAACGGAATATTGGCGCCCGTAATAGTCCCTACGTGTAACTGGGTTCACTGTCATACACTGTGAAGTGACATTTATGTTACACACATATGATTGATTAGCCTACTTGTTGGTATTTAATCAATGGGCATAGCCTGTAGCTGAGGTGAATACATAGAAAAATTGTATATTGTGTTTCTTTGTTGTTGGTTTATCATTACATTATTTTAATGTGTGTGTGTTTGTGTGTGTGTGTGTGTGTGTGTGGACTTTGTTTTCAGGGATAGGAAGAATAGTGTGGAAAATTACTTTCGCAAGAAAAATACACCCCCTGCCCCCCCAGGAGGCTGCCATACTTACTGAGAGCGTCTTATCAATGATTGTTAAAGACCTGAGGGCAATTTCTGTGGTTGAGGGCGAGGGATTCAAAGAAAGGCTGACAACCTTTGAATCAGGTTACACTCTGCCCTGTAGACGCCATTTCACTACTGTGATGGAGAACAAGTACGAAACGTCTGTGGAGAAAATTAAAAACAAACTTAAAATGGCCACATCCAAAATCTCCCTTAGCACTGATGCCTGGACAAGTCTGGTCACAGAAGCCTACTTAGGGGTAACTTGTCATTTGATTGATGACAGTTGGGATCTTGTCTCCTTCAATTTGACAACACCGCCAGTTGAAGAACGCCACACAGCAGAAAACATTGGCTCCTGGCTGGAGAATGTGGCCGAAAGATTTGACATTTCGTTTGACATTTCGTCAATTTCATCACGTAACATTGTGGCAGCACTCAGAATATTGGAAGAGAGATTTGGGGTGGTATCCCATCGGTGTGCTGGACATACACTACAACTGGTAGTCAACCATGCAATGGACAACCCTCTGATTAACAAGGCAATCTCAACTACACGGTGCCTCGTAAAACACATAAAGAAAAGTGAGCCAGCTACCACTATGCTGAAGATAAAACAGATGGGCACAGTTGAACATAAACTGATACAGGATGTGGCAGTCCGTTGGAACAGTTCATACTATATGATTGAACGTCTTTTAGAGCAGCGATGGCCAGTGGTTGTGACAGTATCAGATCCAGAAATCACACAGTGCGGAAAGCACCATCTTGATCTGAAAAACTATCAATGGATTCTTCTGGAGGAACTGGAAGAGGTGCTCAAGCCCTATGAGCAAGCCACAGTTTTCCTTAGTGGTCAATCTTATGTCACAGCCTCTGTTCTCCCCCCCTTGCTGAAGGGTCTACTGAAATCCACGCGAAATAAATCATTTGATTCTGCTGCTATGACCTTTTTCCAGACCAAAGCAGAAGAGGAGATATTGTCAAGGTGGCAGGAGGTGTTTGTATTTCAAGAGGATGGGAAAAATGTGTCTCTCGTTGCTGCTACACTTGATCCCCGTTTTCGGAAATTGAAGTTCCTTCCAGCAGATGATGCACTCAAACTACAAGTACAAATACAGACTGTTGCTCTTGATATCAGAAGGAAGCAGAGATTGTTACAGGCAGCTGTGCGGCAGGAAGCCTCCGCAAGCTCCCCACCGAAGAAGAGGTCCTGCTCTTTGTTGGGCACAGATTCTGAGGGGGAAGATGGCAATGAATAAAACATGGACCAGGAGGATGGTGATGGGGACAGTGACACAGTCAGGATGCCTTTGTATTTTGGGGAAAACCCTATCTCAAGGGATAATAACCCCCTTACATGGTGGAAGGATAACGCCATAAGGTTCCCTGCCTTGGCTGCAGTAGCCAAATCCTATTTGTCTATACCTGCCACGTTAAAGCCATCTGAAAGGCTTTTCTCAGTTGATGGGAACATTGTTACAAAAAAAAGGGCAAGGCTGACTCCTGAGCATGTTGAAATGCTCACATTCCTCCACTCCAATATATGACTGTATCTGACAATTTCCATTATTTTCAATTGGGTGTTTGGATCAGCAATTTTATTTTGATCTATCAAATACCTGAAGGACACAGTAATATTTCAGTAGTCAAATGAGGTTCATTGGATTAACAGAAAATGTGCAATATGCATTAAAACAAAATAAGACATGTGCATAGATTTGGGAATCCTTGTCCTTGTTGATTTGAATACCTGTATCTAACTAGCACTGATTATTGGAACACAATTGGTTTGGTTAGCTCATTAAGCCTTGAACTTCATAGACAGGTGCAGCCAATCATGGGAAAATGTATTTAAGGTGGCCAATTGCCAGTTGTCGTTCTCTTTGACTCTCCTCTGAAAAGCAAACAAACTCTCAAATGATCTGAAAACAAAAATTGTTCAACATTATGGTTTAGGGGAAGGCTACACAAAGCTATCACTGTGAGGAACAAAGTGAGGAAGTGGAAGACCACCAGGCACAGTTCCTGTTAAGGCCAGAAGTGTCAGGCAAAGTAAAATATCAGAGAGGCAAAGGATGGTGAGAATGGTCAAAAACAGCCTCCAAAGACCTGAAACATCATCCTGCTGTAGATTGTGTTACTGTGCATCGTTCACCAATTTAGTGCATTTTGCACAAGGAGAAGCTGTATGGGAGAGTGATTTGGAAGAAGCCTTTTCTGCATACAAGCCACAAACAGAGTCGCTTGGGTTATGCAAACGCATGTTTGGACAAGTAATCTTCATTTTGGAAGAAGGTGCTGTGGACTGATGAAACAAAAAAGGGGTTATTTGGCCATAACAAGGGGCGTTATGCATGGCGGTAAAAGAACACAGTGTTCCAAGACAAACACTTGCTACCCACAGTAAAATGTGGTGAAGGTTCCATCATGCTGTGGGGCTGTGTGGCCAGTGCCGTTACTGGGATTTTTGTTATTTTTTGAGGGTTGCATGATTCCACTCAATGTCAGCAGATACTTGAGAATAATGTAGGGGAATCAGTCACAAAGTTGAAGTTACACCAGGGCTGGATATTTCAACAATACAATAACCCAAAACACTGCTCAAAATCTACTCTGGCATTTATGCAGAGGAAAAAGTACAATGTATTTGGTGCAGTGTGTTCATACAATACAATAAAAAACCTATAAAACACAGACACAACTCCAATTTCCTCATTCTCCCTTTTAACCATACGCACACACATACACACCTCAACATAAAATATCCAACAGTAAAAGAAATGATAAAATATTTAAAAACCAGTAGTAGTTTGTGCTAATGCTGTGGACACCCTAAATGTCAGTATTGTCAGTGGAGTTGTGTTGAAGGTCTATTGAGTAGGTGGAAAGTCCTACAATAGGTGCTATTTAAGAGGAGAATCACCAGTAATGGATTTGTCGGGTGTGTGGGTTCTTGTTGAATGCTCAGGCCCTTGTGCTGAATGCGAGGGGTATATATATCTGATATGGTATTGAGTTTACAATTGATGGGCCAAAAATTCAGGGATCTTCCCTCATGTACTGTATATAAACTTGCACTGGTTGATTTATCCATCCCTGCAACCTCTGTGCCCTGCGAGAGAATCTTTTCAAAGGTTGGCCAGGTGGTTGACAAAAAAACGAATCGCCTGATCCCTGGCAATGTGGAAAAAATATTGTTTCTAAATAAAAACCTGTAAAGACAATACCTTCCCCTTCACAAGTTATTGCACACACACTACTTCATAACTTCATACCACAAACCCATTAAATATCAATGTACTGCACTCAAACAAAATGAACAAAAGGTTTGCATGCCTGCAAATATCATTAGCCAGTCTCACGGTCAAAGTTGTAACCAACAATTCCACCGTCTTATCAGAGAAGTTCACATTAGTTTGATGATTTGGAAACATCAAAGATGATTGTATGACATTATGGAAAGTTTTTTGTCTCAAACAGTTGTAATTCATTTAATAACTCACAGTGTTGACAAATGACAATTATCAACCCCTGTTTCGTAACAATGCATATTGTGATGAAGGATGCAAATCGTTTAGTCCGGCCACTAGCGTCTGTCTAACCATGATGAAATTAACTTTAAGACTGTTGTGTGCCATAGTTGAAGATGCCAGCAGATATTATAGTAGGTTTTCCTAGTTATAATAAATGAACAAAACAATAACCAATAAGTTTTGTAGAAATATGCAATGCAATGTAGCAATATTATGCGAAGAGTCTGCACATTGCATTGGGGTTCCTGTATACTATAAGCAATACACAATCTGGTTCAAGGGTCAGGAAGATCTCCATTATTATATCTAGAAGTGGTTGTTATGGTTTCTATAAATATTACTCTGTATTGTTTGGTCTTTCCTAAAAGCTATGGATCTTATGAACATGATGCAGCACAGACAAAAGATATAGAATGTCAGGAAAGGGACTTGTAATTTTATGGAAGAATTGGCTCTTGGTTAAAGACAGCTGTTCCTTGCAGAAGGGAACCGGCAGGGTAGCTTAATTAAGAATGCAAGGATGTCTATTGAAATGCAATGTGGGTGAGCCGAAGCCAGGTTGACCAAATGGGAGAACAATATTAAGGTATTTATCTAAGGCCGATTGCCTCAGCAAGGAGGTGAAATCGCAAACAGAAGGGTCTGGGATGAAGGTCCCAGAGTTACTGATGAATCCAGTTGAAAGTATGTTAAATCAAAGGACAGCTATTGGTTAATATTCAAATAATGCCATCAATCAGGCCAATAGTTATCAGTATTAAGTTCCTGTAAATGATGTCATGCTGTCTATACTTATGACATACACCTAGTGGGTGCTTCCTTTGGTTACCTTATGGGTAACCTTAGCCTTCAGCCAGGAGCAGACGCCATCAGGTGGTACACAATCTTCACTGAGTGTTTTGGCCCTCAACCACAACACCCTCCAGTTGGTGGGCCGGCAGTGATGGCCAGGTCACTGCCCATCTACTCCTGACTTCCAGCTTTCCTCCTCCCGCATACTCCATAACCAGCAGGAGGCAAGTTCTGCCTCCTCCCCCATCCGACGAGCTGCTTGTTTTTTGCTCCTTTCGTCCAGGCCCAGAGCTGATAGTAGCCACCAAGTTGATTTGACAGGGAAACCTCTGCACCCAACCTCCACTGGGAACAGCCATGCCTGCCATCCTTTGTCCTTGCACTCTTGAAGAAGGGACTGGTACTTCAAGGAGTTCCCCAAGGAGCTCCACTCATGGGCAATGTCACATGCCTCCTCCCAAGGCACCGTCAGCTCAACCGGGATTATTGTCTTGTCCTCTGTTGACCACAAGACAATGTCTGGATGGAGGGCTGTGTGCACCACCTCCGGGAACTGCAGCCTTTTGCCTACGTCCACCCTTATCTCCCAGGTCCTGGCGTTTTGAGGGAGATTGGGTTTTGATGACTTGGTTGAAAAAGACCTTGCTCCCTCCTTGACAAAGTTGATCGCCATCTTCAACCCCGTACAGGCAGGCCTCTTCCTGCATCTCTCCCGCTCCAATATGTCAGCAAGGGACAGTAGCACCTTGTCATGATGCCACCTATATTGTCCTTGGTCAAGAGCTGTTTAACACCCTGACAGTATATGTGCCAGGTTTCCCTTCCTACCACAAAGCTTGCAGTTAGGCTCTTCCCTCAGCCCCCATAAATGTAAGTGTGCTGACGAAGGAAGAGTGTCATAGACAGATCGCAGGAGGAAGGAAATTCGGAAGGGCTCTAGCCACCACAGCTCTTGCCAGGAGATCTTGCGCTTAGGAAGGTCCCATGTGGTCCATGCGCCCTGGGATCCTTGTTCCACTGCCCTTGCCATCCGCCTTTTCTCCTCAGAGGGTCCGTAGCTCAGCCTGAACCTACTGCCTGCTCTCCAGGGATTATTGATTAATTTCCAAAATGTTCAGTTTGTAATAAATTCACCAACTGTACAATCTATGAAGCAAAAACCTTTAAACACAAGTAGAAATGTTATAATGGTTATAAAATGTAATAATTGTTACGACGTCCCATGGTGTAGCGGAGAGAGAGAGACAGGTGCGAAGGAATTGCAATGATAAATTATATTTATTCTAGTACTCATAAAACAAAACTGCCACGTGGGGCTGAAACAGAAATAATACCGACCACAAACTACAACCCAGCATCCGGACATGTAACAGGAACAATGAATGACATTGACATGGAGGAAACACCAAGGTTAAATAAGACATCAAACGAGGAACAATGAACAACACCTGGGCAAGACATTAACTAGACAGAGATCTATTGGTAGACAGAACAAGGGAATGAGGGGGCGGGAACATACACCAAACAGAATCTCCTAGCAAACCTGGAAAAACGCAAGACACATAAGGGACACTAGGGGGAGCCAAACAGAACACTGAACATACATGGGGAAGCAACCTAAAGGGAACATAAACAGAACCACCGTGCAAGCACTGAACTCCAAACAAAGGCAGACATATACAGGTAGGACCTAACTAAAGAAAAAAGGGGTCCATATAGCAGCCCACTAGTGCTGGACGTTACAATAATGTTATAATGGTGTAGATCAACAATTTTTATATTTTTGCTTTTATTTGAAGTTGGTATTTTGTTTCTGAAGTACAACAGGTTTAACCTGACATCCATTGAAATGGACAAAATATATTACAATTAAAAATTGTTGAAATTTTTATTTTTATTATTTGGTCTCATTTATGGATGCCTTGAACTGAGAAAATGCATTTTTTTTGATTTTCAGAAACTTGGAACATAACTAAGGCCTGAAGGGGTATTGACCACGGCAGTAGCATAGCCAGAAAAATTAATGTGGGTGTGCATCTGAAGAAATTGGTGTGCCACATCGATTTTTCTCTACAAAACTGAGGCCTATACTACGAAGCTATGTTCAACATGCCCTAGATTTCCTTTCATTACCTGGCTTCACTAAACCCAACAATTGCGATCTAGATAATAGATGTCATGATGGGGGTTATCAATTCATTAAATCATCCTAGGATTTCCCAATCTATTTGTAATGTCCAGCCCTGGGTGGGCTGTGAGATGGACCTCCATTTTGTTATGTTATAGGTCTCATGTGTATATGTCTGCCTTTTTGTATTCAGTGCATGCACAGGGGTTCTGTTATATGAATGAAAGAAAAATCACTCTACCGCACACTGTTGACTTTACTTCATTTATTTAAACGAACAACGCGTATTGCATTAGCGTCTTCAGGTTCGCTCAATTGTGATCTGAGCTCCCAGGTGTCATTAAATAGCCCTTAATCACATGATCAGTAGTTCTTAAAGCCGTATTTTCAATGCTGATAAATAATATACACAATTATTGGGTTGTTTGTGTTTCTGGGTTATTTTTCAAAGAGTAACCCATGTCCTGGGTTATAGAGTTGGTTTTCTCTCTCTCTCACATGTATTTTCTTTTGGAGGGGTGTATTTTATGGAGTTACTATTTTATCATGTCAAAATAGTTTATAATATGAACAATCACATTTTTGTGTTGTGTATATTATAGTAAAACAGTATCACCATTTGTAGAAGAAATAAAGTGACACACCCTCTAAACATGGATATATTTACTAAGAAATAGAAGAAACATTACATCCTTGCCCCTATAACATACACATCAGTCTGCCAGAAATTCAGAAGAAAAGGAAGAAGAAACACCTCCTTCCCTCTCTACCCTCTTAGAAGAATGCCATTTTGGCCTGTGTTTCTTCGGTGCAACTTCGTTGTGTATTCAAGGTAAGCAAGTATTTTCAGTGTTGATGTAATGTAAACCTTTCTGTGTCCATGCCCCCATTGCTAGTTTAGCACCATTTGCTGAAAAAATTAGCAGGGTCCAGCTGCGGCTTGGGCGTTCTCGTTATGAGACAAGAACTCCCATTGGGTGAATGTGGTAAAGTTTCATCAACCAATTGTGTTCGCAAGTTCAAATCCAGACAGACACTTTGTATGTGTTTTGTTCTCTATTGCAGCGTGATGCAGACAGGCGATTTTTACTTTGTATCCATTACATTAACCATAAGCCTTACCCAAACCCTAAACCTTAACCACTCTGAAAACTTGCTCTTAAGCCCATGTTTAAAAACGATTTTTACTTTCTGACATTAAATTAACCAAAAGCCTTACCCAAGCCCTTACCCACTCTGAAACATTGCTTTTAAGCCCATTTAAACTACATTAAGAATACATATTACTGAAATGCTATGTCATGATGCTTCCAATTGAAATACATTAGTTTGGAAATGTGCTGAGGCACAAAAACAATTGAAAATCGTGTCTGTGCACATGAATCAACAGATTAAAATTGTGTGACTGTATCACGAAATGCCGTGAGACTGTGTTGGTTAATAACCAAATGCCTAAACTTAACGTGAATGTTGTAATATAATTATTGAACGCTATGGAACATGTGTTCCGGGGCATTACAGTTTACCAAAACGGGAACCCCCAGCAGCACGAGAACGCCCATTTGTGGCTGCAGTTGGATGATATTGGAAAGAACTACCATGTTGCTACGTTGAGACTAGCTTCAGCCATGGAAATTCTGTGGTTGGCATAGCTGCGACTGTCGTGACAACATCTTAGTAGTTTAAAGTCGGTGTAAAGTCAAAGTAAATATGTGTTTTTAGTTTGTCAGATTAAAGAAGAAAGTGTTATTAACCACCCAGCCAAATTTAAACTTTGGAAAAATTCATGACCTATTTAATGTGTCTACACTACAGTGTTGGGAAGAAGACTATCCTGCACTCCACTGAAGAGTCCTGGAAAGCATTCATACACCAAATGCCTGTAAGTACAATGGACCAGATTCTCAGCACCACTCTGAGAGAGAATATTCTTCATTCTAACTATACTGTACAGGTGAAAGAAGGCAATCCAAGTGGCATGTTTCATATATGAAAACTCAAGGGTGAATCCTGACTTTAAGACAACAACTCAAAGGTTCATCACAGTTTTATAGCAATCTGACTAGAAAGTGAAGTTACATGTGAAGTGTTATTACTCAGTGGTTCTCAACACATTTTCTTGTACACATTCATGACCCACTCAAAATGAATGCAACAATTTTAGAACCACAGCTCATTTGTCTTCCTTGTAGAGTTAGTGTCAGCATTATAACACAAACTGGTAGTCTATTATCTTGCTCACAATTCACCTTCTACAGAATATTCACTTTCTTTTATCTACCTTTCTGTGTCTGTTTGAGGTTGGAACATATATGGTGGAATACCTCCAGCAATCAAAGCCATTCCTCTCTGCAATTTACCTCTCAGGCATTTGTGATATTAGTTGGTCAGGCACTCCCTCAGGGCACATTGCTTGGAGCAGTTGATGTGTGTTTCAAGGCATTTTATGTTCTTGATATCAACTACCCCAAGCAGTGTGCTCCCTCATGGGAGTTTCTATAGCAAGTTGTGTATCAAGTTGAGGGATCTGAATCAAAACCAGTCAAATTTCTTAAGACTGCCTTGCTTAATTGCATTACTGTTTAATTGTGTTAAGGTGCAGTAAATGACACAACCAATGTTTGAAGACTTTAAGCCTTAAGTCCAGTTATTAAATGTTGTCGAATTTTTGAGAGTTGTTTATTTTTCGATTTGGCTGTCTAATATTGCTATTACAGTGTGACTTAAAATAAATAGGAAAATACATAGATCCAAGTGTGTGTTTTTCATATAGATATAAATTTAATTTAATGCAATAAAAATGTAAAAGTGCTTAAAGTGTGTAATATAATGTAAAACAAAGTTAGATTTTCTGAAAACCCAGAAAATATTTCAACCAAGAAAATGGAGTTGTTGTTTTGACCCAGAAGTTGGGTTATAATTATTAACTACAATGTTGGATTATTTTAAACCAACATTTGGGTCAAGTATTTACCCCAGGAGTTGGGTCAAAAATAACCCATTATGGGTTATTTTAGACCAATACGTTTTTAGTGTGTATTAAGTTGACTTTCAAAAGGAATAGAAATAAAGTTTACTTTAAAGACAGAACTATAATAACCGTGCTGTATGGTTATGGTTTGCTCTTGGGGTTTTGGTACTGTGTACCAAGCTCATTGTTAAAAATAAGTATTTTGCCATTACATGTTGACTTTGAAGTGAGACATCACTTTGACATGAGCACAAGGACAGTGCAATCTGTATTTCTCACATATGCAGATAATAGCACAACGACCTCAATAAAGTTAAGAAGAGTGTCATAACCTGACAGATTATCTAGGTGAAAAGCAAATGCAATTAATCTGTCCAATAATTTAATGTCTATTATAAAAAATATAAAAATAGTTTTGTATTTTTGTGGTGGCATTACTTTTGCCGTGGCTCAGTGCATGAAAGCAACTGAAAACTGCTCTGACGTCTGGTTCCTGTGAAGGCAGCGTGGAGCTGCACTACTACAAGAAGCTGACTGAAACACAAAGTAATAGTGGTGTAAAATGAGAGGTTTTAATGTTTCAGACCACCGTTTTTTGCAAGTAAATTAAACTTTAAACTGGTATTGTTGTGAATCTTCAGAGTAAACTCACATTAAGACAAACACCACCCAAAGGCACCTCAATGCCCCCCCCAAAAATTCTGCTTTCAGCACCCGTCATCATATGAACCACCATCAGTACCGCCCCTGTGAAGAACCACTGGCCTAGAACATTGCCAGTGTTTTTGGAGGAGAAGGATTTCAGGGAGTTAATTATCAAGAACACTTTTAGAAGTTGAGTACCAGAGTGAACATAGGACAAGGTGTTAGAGTGAAAAACCATGAAACCTACTGAATACATTTACACTGTAAAAAATTGCTGTAAATTTACAAGGAAATTCTACAGTAATATACTGTTTTCTTGACATACAGCACTATACTGTAAAACAGAAAAGTGTTTAGGGTGTTTCAGCACCTCCCTCTGCAAATGTTTGTAATTACAGTATTTAACTGTAAACTTGTACACCAGCTTAAGCATACTTAACTATGCATATTTCCTCAATTCTTACATTGAAGGCAAATTGTTACCCTAATGAAATACTTAAAACATTCACAAATCAATATGTACTTGATTTCTTTTTATATTGTTGTAAATCTTTTTAAGCCCACTGCATAGATGTGACGAGCCTTGTCAAAAGAATTTCTCTGCATAGGATGATGTGATGTCATTCGATGCATTTGATAAATAAACGACTTTGACTTTACTGATCATATTTCCCAGCAGACTTTACTGCAGGTACATTTATGCATTTTTCATAATGTATGGTACATCAATTACTTAGTTTTTTCACCGCAATTCAATTTTAAGTGATTAGCATTAAAAGTAAGTGTAACATGTTAATTTGACAACCATGATGACAAAACGGTTCCAGTTTAAATACAGTTTGGTCGGAAAATGTAGCATTTTTTTTAAGGTGTCTGCAATTCTTTTGATTGCAGATATGAGTTGACAACTCCCATTTGGGAAAATTCATACTCAACCTTGATTCCAGCAAGTAAGAGTCCACTATTCTAGTGTACATTTGCTTGTAGGGTTGTAAAGTCCCAGGTTTTTGCTGCAAATCAGTAGCTGAAATGCAGCTTGCCTGGCTAGAAAACATGGAGGAAATATGGTGTATGATCTATACTAATGAACCTAGTGTAAGAGGCTATCATGACATCTAGTACATAAAACAGGACACCAATGTAATAATTATTTCTCTTTGGGGTCAATAACGGATCACAACCAACTTAAGGTGCGTATAACACCATCAACTGTACCGGAGTATGAGGCCGGTCAGTAATGCTTATTCTGTTTATACAATCTAACCATATCAAGGCGCACATGGCTCAGTGGGTAGGGAGTCAGACTTGTAGTCAGAAGGTTGCCAGTTCGAATCCCGACTGAGCCAAATGTTGTTGTGTCCTTGGGCAAGACACTTTACTCTAATTGCTCCCAGGTTGTTGCTGTAAATAAGAAATTGTTCTTAGTCAATTTACCTGGTTAAATAAAGATTAAATAAAAAAATACAAAAAAAACGGAACAACACAGTCTGTAACGGTTGGCCAAAAAACTGACTGAACACCACCCCCTCTATGAAACATCTTAATATAGTTAATACCAGGTGTGCCATGCTCTTTTCAATTACTAACAAGTCACCAACCATGACAGTACATGTTAGTGAACAAGATATGGTAATTTAATTGATTATGTAATGATATGTTAACACCTTCCATGCATTGAACACATTAACCACTAAGTCATTCTTTATTCCATACTAGACCACATTTCAGAGTATGTTAATTTCACACTGTGGTGCCTTCTAAAGTGATGTCTATGTGAATGCAAAAAATTATATAATCATTGTAAAATTAAAACCTGCAATGGAGCATGTTGGGAATTATTATAATATGTGGTGTGGCTAACAGTGAGATTTAGACACTTAGACCAAAACTAAAGTGGTATTTCTGTCATGAATTTGCTTGATATAGATCCTTTTGAGATTTACAGTATGTTGCTTTGTAGATTTTGGAAACATCAGCTGATTTTCTTACAAATTAATCACCTGGATATGTTTGAAACACATTTTTCTGCACACATAAGCATACTATTTGATAGAACAGTCAATATTATTTTGTCTATTCTAAAAATAAAAAAGAAATCTTTTTTAAATTTACTCTGATTGATTATACTTTGTTATATTTTTTTGTTAACACAGGTGTACATCAAATTGTTATGGAGTGATTGTGATATACAGAATGAAATCTCTGCTGCCAGTAAAGTACTGTAAATGTAATAACATACAGTAATACATTGTAAAGCAATAAACAGTACCAATGCTGTAGGTATACATCACTTTACTGGCAACTCTGCTGCCAGTAATCTACTGTAAATGTCAGAAAATACAGTAATGAGCTGTAAAATGGAAACGCATTACCAATGCTGTAAATTTACAGCACTTTACTGGAAACTCTGCTGCCAGTAATCTACTGTAAATGTCAGAAAATACAGTAATGAGCTGTAAACTAGAAACACATTACCAATGCTGTAAATATACAGCACTTTACTGGCAATTCTGGAACATTGTGTGCCAACCACAATAGCAAAGCCCTTTCGGTTTGGTGTTAGCCTTCATGGACTGTAAGACACGCTTGTTTACTTTTGGTCTTACATTTCAGCCAAGTAAAAAGTTTTCTTCCAAATCTAACTGAGACATGTTGCTGAGTCAGATGTCTTTCAAACACAGACATTTCTTGTAAAGAACAAAAAATATTTTAATAAAAAATTCATGTTTGAAGAGTTTTGAACTTTAAAGAAACTAACATGACTACACATCACTTTATTGCCAACACAGCTGCCAGTAATTTACTCTAGATTTCTAATAAATACAGTAAGCTGTATTGTTAGAATACAGTAATGAGCTGTAATCTTGTTCACAGTAACACTGCTGTAATTAAACAGATCTTTACTGGCAACTCAGCTGCCAGTATATTACTGTAAATTTACAGCAACATTTTTTACTGTGAAAAAATTGCTGTAAATTTACAAGGAAATTCTACAGTAATGTACTGTTTTCTTGACAAACAGCACATTACTGTGAACAAAAAAGTGTTAAGGGTGTTTTAGCACCTCCCTCTGCCAATCTTTGTAATTACAGTATTTAACTGTAAACTAGTACACCAGGGACTAGTTGATTAGTAGACAAATTGAATCAGGTGTGCTAGCTCAAATACAAGTACTGGCTGGTGGTACTTGCAGGAAGGTTAACACGTGATCACAAATGTTTCCATCACAGCAAATATCTGGCGTTATGAAATTGTTTGAAAACAGATTCTACATTTTGCTCTCCGCTTGCTAGTTGTTAGTTTATTTAAGATTAAACTGTTCAGATTTATAAACATGAAAGCTGCAAAAGCCAGGTCGAAATTCAGATTTTTTTGTCTTATATAACACTAAGCACATTATGCCTGATATTTTAAAAATAGTTTAAAACATGGTTTCAAAACAAAACTCCTGTGGGTAGTGTCACGTATCCACGGGATGAGGCAGAGACAAGCGCGAAGGTTGCAATAATCAAATGATGTTTATTAACCAAATACTTAATAATCAAATAAACACTGCCACGAGGGGCTAAACGTAGATGAATATTAACGATACACTGGACATGACATGCAACAGGATACATTGACGAACAAGGGAGGGAAGCTAACACTAGTGATGGGCGCTCGACACTCAAGTGTCGAAACTGTCTCGATGTTTTCGACACTCACTGCATCGGAACAACGTATCGAGACGTGTTTCAAAAACAGTGCTGGTCACATGACAAAGTGTCGTCGAAACATTTTGTCATGTGACATTGAACGATACCTGTGTCGCACTTGTCAAAAACAGTTACGTATCGGGTATAAAACGAGGTGCGAGACCGTGGCTGAGAGATTTGTGAGAGTATTGCAAGATTGAGCCATCACACAAGACTGACCAACGACATCAGCTGTTTATTATTATTATTGGATATATATTTATATCTTTGACATTCTGTATAAATCCTTTACACACACACACATCGTCAACTGCTTATCCCGGCGAGGGGTCGCAGGCCTTTATACAAATACAAATTGATAACTGTTTTATTGCCAGGGGTTGGTGATAACCGGTGGTCACTCCTTTGAAAACAGAGTCAGTGAAACCAGG
>JACXGM010004565.1:0-11060 GCA_016801145.1 Umbra pygmaea | reverse complement strand
GTCTGTGCCTTCCCATTACAGGATCATTACTTTATATATTCATATCACCAATCCATACAATATAAATGTACATTTTCTACAGTTTTATTCCCACTTTCAGATCAGCGAAGGTCACATAAGTTTGATGTTTTGGAAACACTTTAAATTAAGATGTATGACATTATGTTGGGAACGTTTTCATTGTCTCAAAAGGTTCTATTTCATTCAATGACCCACAGTGTTGACATATTACAATTATTAACCCGTTTCGAAACTGTAGTTTGTAATGTAGGACGTGAATCGTTCAGTTCTGCCACAGTAGCGTCTGTCTAACCATGCCATGGTGGAATTACTATTGTGTGCCATATTTAAAGATGCCAGCAGGTGTCACTGTTGAGTCAAGGTTTCGAAACGTTTCACGACGCCTCGAATCAAATGTAACGGAATTTAACTGTCAAGTAGAAGTGTCGAAACGTTTCACGAAGCCTCGACACAAATGGTTCAATTGTCTCAAATGTTTCAAATGCCTTGTTTTAACCATCACTAGCTAACACACAACCTAAATACCAAAAGTAATTAGGACTAATACACAACACCTGGACATGGGAATAACTACACCGTGATGATAGGGTAACTGAAACATGTGACTAGGGCCCACACTGATGACATCATACAACATACTTACAAGACACAGAAGGGACACCAGGGGGAGCCATTACATAATACACTAGGAATTAACCTGTATACATAAACACACACAAGGCAGGTACCAATGATGAGGACACATGAGGACAATAACAAAACAAACTAAACCAACGTAATGAATACTAACACCCAGGGGGAAAAGCAGAGCCTATACAGCCCATACCGGGCTGGACGTGACAGGTAGTAAGATAATGGACTATTTGTTGATCTATTGAGTATTTGAAGAAATTAAACAAGTGATTGGTGCAGAAAGCATATTATCCAGTGTTATTTTACACATTGTAATATTAGCCGATGCAAATTCTAACATTGAAGTCAAATTGTTACCCTAAATGAAATACTTAAAACATTCACAAATCAATATATACTGATCATATTTCCCAGCAGTCTCTACTGCAGGTACATTTGTGCATTTTTCTTAATGTTTGTACATGTATAATACATCAATTACTTAGTTATTTTACTGCCATTCAATTTTAAGTGTTTAGCGTTAAAAGTAAGTGGAACATGTAAATTTGACTTGCATCCATGATGACAAAACCATTCCAGTTTAGATACAGTTTTGTTAGGAAAATGTAGCTTGTTTACAGGTGTCTGCAATTCTTCTGATTGCAGCTATGAGTTGACAACTCCCTTTTGGGAGAGTTCATAATCAGCCTTCATTCCAGCAAGTGAGAGTCCACTATTCTAGTGTACATTTGCTTGTAGGGTTGTTAAGTCCCAGGTTTTTGCTGCTAATCATTAGCTGCAATGCAGCTTGTCTGGCTAGAAAATGGGGAGGAGCAATTGTGTATGATCTATACTAATGAACCTAGTGAGGGAGCGTACCATGACACCAAATTTAAGGAACATGACACAAATGTAATGCTTATTCTTTTTTGGGGTCAATGGCAGATAGCAACCAATTTAAGGTGCAAATACCACCATCAACTGTACCAGAGTGTGAGGCCAGTCACTAATGCTTATTTTGTTTATACAGTTTAACCATATCAAATGGAACAACACTGTCTATAACGGTTGGCCAAAAAACTGACTGAACACCACCCCCTCTATGAAACATCTTAATATAAATAATACCAGGTGTGCCATGCTCTTTTTAATTAGTAACAAGTAACCAACCATGACTGTACCTGTTAGTGATCAATATATGGTAATTTAATTTAATTAATTGACAGGTTCTAACATAATTTCCTTCAGGCTTAGATTAGATTATGTGATGATATGTTAACTACTTCCATTCATTGAACACTTTAACCACTAAGTCATTCTATATTCCATGCTAGACCACATTTCAGAGTAGGTAAAACTCCACACTGTGGTGCCTTCTAAACTGATGTGCACTTGCTTAACAACAGTTCATGAGGCTGCACATCAAATGCATTGTAATGTGGAAGTAGCTTATAGCACTACTGGCAGATCTGTTGGGACCTCACGTAATGACCAAAGTATCTTTACTAAAACTACCTTTTCTGTTATGGGAGGTCAAATTTTTTATTACAGTGGATTTGTATATTCAATCACTGTCACTTATCTTTATTATGGATTACATTAACAAATGAATATATCTAATAAAATAATCATTGTAAAATTAAAACCTGCAATGGAGCATGCTGGGAATTATTATAAGATGTGGTGTGTCTAACAGTGAGATTTAGACACTTAGACCAAAATCACCTAAAGTGATACTTTTCTCATGAATTTGCTTGATATAGTTTATTTTGAGATTTACAGTAATGTTGCTTTTTAGATTTTGGAAACATCAGCTGCTTTACTTACAAATTAAGAAAATTAAGAAAAGCCTGAATATGTTTGAAAAACATTTTTCTGCACACATCAGCATACTATTTGATAGAACAGTCAATATTTTTTAATCTATTTAAAAAAAAGTTTTTTTGCCTTATTTAATTTTACTCTGATTGATAATGCTTTGTTATAACAACTGCTGCCTGTAATCTATTGTAAATGTCAGAAAATAAAGTATTGAGCTGTAAACTTGAATTGCAATACCAATGCTGTAAATATACAGCACTTTACTGGAAACTCTGCTGCCAGTAATCTACTGTAAATGTCAGAAAATACAGTAATGAGCGTTAAAATGGAAAAACATTACCAATGCTGTAAATTTACAGCACCTTACTGGCAATTCTGGAACATTGTGTGTCAACCATAATAGCAAAGCCCTTTCTGTTTGGTGTTAGCCTCCATGGACTGTGGGATGCACTTACTAACTTTTGGTCTTCTTACATATAAGCCAAGTGAAGAGTTTTTTTCCAAATTTGGCTGATCCATTTTGCTATGTTAAATGTCTTTCAAACACAGACATTTCTTGTAAAAAACAAAAATTATAATATTTAATTACTGATTCATCTTTTAAAGAGTTGTAACCTTTACGGAAAGTAACATAAACACACAGCACTATAATGTCAACACAGCTGCCAGTAATTTACTCTAGATTTCTAATAAATACAGTAGTGAGCTGTATTGTTAGAATACAGTAATAAACTGTAGTCTTGTTCACAGCAACACTGCTGTAATTAAACAGCTCTTTACTGGAAACTCAGCTGCCAGTATTTTACTGTAATTTTACAGCAACATTTTTTACTGTGTCTAAAACCAGTTATGAGTGTTATTACCACAGAGGGACAGCAATATGGGAATGCTTCATAGAGTAACTAAACTCAGCAAAAAATAAATGTCCTCTCCCTTTCGAACTGCTTTCATTTTCAGCAAACTTAAACAAGATTTACAGTTGAACTGAACATGTGTACCATACATATATGTATAAACATACAGAGTCAACAACCAAGAAATAAACTGAACAAGTTCCACAGACAAGGGAGGGGTCAAAATCAAATGTATGTAATGGGTTAGAGCATCTCAAAAACCCCAGCTCTTGTGCGGTGTTCCCAGTCTGCAGTGATCAGTACCTATCAAAAGTGGTCCAAGGAAGGAAAAGCGGTAAACCGGCGACAGGGTTATGGGTGACCAAGGCTCATTGATGTACATGGGGAGCAAAGGCTGGACCCACCCTCGCAACTTCCAAGACTTAAAGGATCTGCTGCTAATGTCTTGGTACCAGATACCACAGCACACCTTCAGAGGTCTAGTAAAGTCCATGCATCAATGGGTCAGGGCTGTTTTGACGGCAGATGGAAGGACCTACACAATATTATGCAGGTGGTCATAATGTTCTTGCTGATCAGTGTATGTCTATATGTGTGTATATTTTTTAATGAAAATGTTAATGAGTGGATTGAATGCTTCTGTTGCTACTTCATGAAGAACCTCTTTTCGCATTGCCCTTTAGGCAGAGGTAGGCAACTGTAGAGTCTGAAAGGACCCAAAGCAGAAAATACCATCTTTCCCCAAAGCATTTTGACAAATCTTAATTGCCATCACATTCCCAAATCTCCCATTAAATAGTCACACATAAAAAACTTACAGACTCAAGAGTTTTATTTTCATATTGGTTCAGACTAAAAATGAAAATATCAGCATACAATGTGTATAGATAGTCTAATCAATAGAATACAATAGATGCATACGGTCTACTATTGATTTTAGGGGAAAAACCTAAACCTTTACATTGTATTTTTATAATAGCATCACAATAAGATAATTTTCAATAACTTTCTGTCATCGTTTATCTTTCACAGTATATGTAAATCTGTGGTGCACACTTAGCACTATCGTGTTTTCTTTCCTTTTTGTCCTGTTTTTATCTTTTCGCTACAAGAGAGATAAGTTGTCTTTATTGTACATATATTTGGCATGACATTGCACCATCTTATGTGAATAGCCAATCTGTTTCAGTATCATAACCTCAAAATGAAGAAAATATTCCTCTATTCCTTTTGTTCCTTTACAGCAAAATGTGGATTAAAACTGCTTATCCTCCACTGCAATCAAACTCCCTGATTGAAAATCAATTTGACTATAGTCTGTTTCTAAACAGCTTTACAATTCTGATTGCTTTCGACACCATCACTCTCCAATATGTAAAGTTCTTCACAGTTCAGAACTTTATCACCGTTTATCTTTTCAGTAATTTTAAACTTTTCAAAAGGAGGAATTAACACCTCTTTCTCCTCTTCACATTGAGAATAGGCCTCGATGTCAGCTCCAAAACATGTTTTTATTTGAAAGCAGGACTTATTTCCAAAATCTTTACTAATTTCGGTAGAAAGAGAGCTGGAGGCAAAAAAGCCAAATCGCATCAATTTGTTAACTTCACCATCAAACTTCATCTTCGTTCTTCGATAGGTGGTGTGACAGGCTGTTCCTTTTTCCTTTTCTCTTTTTTTCAGGATGCGGAGAGCATCAGTCAAGAAGTAATGCAAGGCATGAAACTGGAAGCTTTTATAATCATTTTTGTTGGTGCGCACTGCTTCATTTAATTTTGAATATATATTAAGTTTTTTATCAGTGTATGCACAGATAGCATTCAGATGATTTGGGGTGAGTGCGACATGATTTGCCTTAGCAATACTTTGTTTTTCATTTGCACAGATTTCAGATTTAGTACAGGATTCATTGAAGATTGTCACTTCTTTTAATTCTTTTGGAAGATATTCTTTCAGCACCTTTTCCATCATGGTTTCATTGCAACCTTCATACATGTCATCAACGGAGCCAGGGACCATGTCTAAGGGTATGCTTCGATTTAGACCTGTCGGAAAGAGAAGCAATTCCAGAGAATGAGTAAAACACCATTTAAAAAACAGCAAATGATATATGAATAATTAAAATAACAACGTATTGCAGTGATCTTTGTGTTTTTTTTTGTGTGAATTTTCCTTGTTTTTCCTCTCCTCCCAATAATCCTGCGTTGTAGGAAGCACCGCAACCCCTTGGACAGATATGTGGGATGGTGAGGGGCACACACATGGTTTATCCAACCACATGTTGCCCAGCTGCTGATTATTTTCGCGCTGCAAATCCTACATGGAAGAATCTAGTCCGCGCCTGATCTGGACACTAGGGGCCCTATTTTAACGATCTAAGCGCATGGCGTGAAGCGCATGGTGCAAGTGCGCTTTGGGCGTGTCCAAATCCACTTTTGCTATTTTGACAGCGGATAAAAGGTTCCATTAGCCAGGTGCATGGTCTCAAAGGGTTGTACTAAGTGTCTCCATTAATTCATAGGCGTGTTTTGGGCGTAACATGCAATAAACCAATCAGAGATTCATCTCCCATTCTGATTAAGAGCCAGGCGCATTTGTACCATTGCTATTATGACGGCGGATTTGCACCGTAATATTTTATTTGTAATCTTTTGCATGTTCGTGTGCTGCGCCGCTTCCCTGTGTGTGTGCAACAAGCATAGTGTGCACGCGCTGTGCCTATGCCCTAGGTGCATTTGACTAATTTGCTTAAAATAACCATGACGTGCTGCGCCATTGACTTTAGACCAGGTTTATGTTGGTCAACGGCGCGATCACTTTCCGATGCCTCAAGATAGCAATACACCCAGAATTATCCTGAACATACCTCCCTGTTAGACCAGCACTCCCATGGGCGCAAATATGGGTGCAGGTGCATTTGCTATTTAAACAACACGGGCGCCTGACGGGAAAATGACAACTGCGTCGGTCTTAAACTAGCAAAGACACTTAGGCCGGATGTCCACTGAACACGTCCGATTTTAGCAAGTACCTCAATGTGGGGAGAGTCAAACGTCTATGCACTGTGCTGTACAAGGGTTCTTGTTTTGGGGCTGCGCTCAATGTGGTCGGAGTCAAACGTTTGACTCCTCCCACGTTTAAACCCACCCACCATTTCTTTACAACCAGCACATGTGTTGTAATGGTTAAGGTTAGGATTAGGGGATGGGAAGAATGTAATATATGTTTTGAAATGGTTAAGGTTATGAATAGGAGATGGGAAAAAATATTATATAAAGTGGTACCAGCACATGTGTTGTAATGGTTAAGTTTAGGATTAGGTGATGGTAAGTGCACACTGCATAGACGTTTGACTCCACCCACATTGAGGCACACCCCGAATTGCACACTGCAGTGCGGGGCTTCTCGATTTTAGTGCACATTACTTTTTGCCGGATATATGCATCCGCATAGTGCAGACTTGACGCACAATTGCTTCAGCAAGGCAAGACCTTTACTATTGTGTTGTGGTACTCCTTCCAGTGGGAACTTCAACTTCCAGTTGTACAACAGCACAGAGTTGCAACTTACAAGTTATATATTTGAAAGTATGCAATACACAGAGCGCACTGCATAGCAAGCCCGCAAGGTAAGCGCATTCTTGCAGATTGCTCCATTGACAATGAATGACTTCCGGCACAACAAACGCATTCGACGGGTTCAGTGGACATCCTGGGTTTCGTTCAGACTTTGCTCTGCATTGCGCCGGGTGCAAGATAGGGCCCTAGGAGTCGCAACGTGGCAGGACATATAATCTAATATAAAGGACTTATCTAACCCAAATCCAGGGCAGCGATATGTCAATTTGCGCTCTCCTGTGTAGGAGGCTTGGGGAAAGTCAGAGAACCCATAGTCAGGCTCAAACCCATCCCTATCATGTCGTAGACTGTCCTGCAACGCAGCGACTTAGCCCACTATGCCACGTGGACCCCTGGAACCAGATTTCTGAGACAGCAGATTGTGAAAAGTGCTTGAGTGACTGCCTCAGGGGCATCAATTTGAGGTTTCTCGAAAATGCAGGTCTGTAGTTTAAGTTGATGTTTTCAACCACTGCATTCAGTATGTTAGTTCATAAACTAGTGCTAAAACAGTTTTTTTATATTTGTGTTTAATTTTACAAAAGTTACATAGTGCAGGTTTTAAAGCTAAAAGCAGGTAAAACCAATGACTCCACATACAGCCCAGATGGTGTAAGAGTTTCTGCCTAATTCTATCTTTTTATATCTTTCAAGCAGCCGTTGAGGGTTTGATTCTGTACCTGACGATTGTATTACTTTGTTACTATATTTATCAGGCACTATGCATTACAGCTTTTATTTCAGTTAATAATGAATCACTGTTTTCACTTTGGTGCATATAACATGTTTGAAGATGATCATAAGATATGTTTCTTGGAATTTGTATATAACATACTATTCAATATTTATACTATTTATATATATAAATAAAACAAAATAACTGTCCCATCTAAACTGCCTTGTTTATTTTTAAAATAACTTTTAATGCACAAAATTTTACACTGTCAAGAAAATACTTACTGGGGGAAAAAGTAATGTTAAAGCTACATTGTGTATTTTTTTAGTTGATTCTTAGCAAAATTCCTTTTCATCTTTCAAAACCATGTGCTCATTCATGTGCAATTACTTCCACCAATTGATCAAAGTTTTCTCGTAAGCATAGAATCATCCATTCAGAATACATACGAGCAATTCACTTGAATGTTACGCCTCCATTTCTAAAATACATTAGCCAAAAAGGGACATACCTGGAAATTCAAGCTCTGCCTTTTGCGCTTTTACACTTAATGGCACCGTGACGAATGCAGGGGGAGATTATTCATGACTGCTGGCAGATTTGAAAGCCTGTTGAAGATGGAGGATCATCCCTATTCTCCTGGCACTAGCTATAGCGTTGGCAAGAACTGTTGGCCTGGCAACATTATATTATGCTGGCAACACAAACTCTGATTTTCCTTTTCAAAATAATAGCCCTCGTAATTCATTACAATAATAATTGTTAATTAATTGCATAGGTAGTGTTCATATTCATGTGTTGCTAATATTAGTCTTTTGTTGGATAACAGACTCTAGAAAATGTTTTTCAAATGTAATCGTGTTTTCACATGAGACACTGACAATATATTCAATTAAATTGTGTGTTATTGTTTCTTTACACACAATACAACTGCATTTGGTTAAAATTCACTAGCTAAATAATGAATTAACAATGGATGCATTGAATTAAAACGAGCGCTGTTGTTTTGAAAAAAAAACATCTGAGTTTGCATTGCTAGCATAATAGGGAGGGGCTAGAACGTAACATTCAGTTGGTTGACATATGCAATTTCACCGCTAGATGGGAGCAATTCTTACACAATGTAGCTTTAATTTTATATATATTTTGACATTGTGAGTTTCAAAACACTACTGTGCTTGCATTAACAAAAAATGCTGTGTCCGGTGTTTTCACACGTTGGATTCATTGTTGCTTTAACTTTCATTTGGTGCACAGCCATCCAAATAAACCACCCCACACCCACCCACGTCTGCATTTCACCTGGCTGTAAATTTGCAGTTAAATGCGTCTGAGCACATCTATTCAATGACTCATTGTTGATGCAGGAAATTATTTGCGCTATTTGCTTCTCACTGAATTACATAGTGTAACCAACCAATGACAGCAGTACACATTTGTAGTAAGTGGGGGAGTGTTGGAATTTGAGGCAAACAGTATATCTTATCCCCAGTGATGCATAGAAAAAGCAGTGCACTCTTAAAAACTGTAATTTTTGTGAAGAAGCAACAAGTGGGACACAATCATGAAGTGGAATGAAATTTATTGGATATTTCAAACTTTTTTAACAAATAAAAAACTGACAAATTGGGCAAGCAAAATTATTCAGCCCCTTTACTTTCAGTGCAGCAAACTCTCTCCAGAAGTTCAGTGAGGATCTCTGAATGATCCAATGTTGACCTAAATGACTAATGATGATGAATAGAATCCACCTGTGTGTAATCTAGTCTCCGTATGAATGCACCTGCTCTGTGATAGTCTCAGAGGTCCGTTGAAAGCACAGAGAGCATGAAGAACAAGGAACACACCAGGCAGGTCCGAGATACTGTTGTGGAGAAGTTTAAAGCCGGATTTGGATACAGAATGTTTTCTCAAGCTTTAAACATCCCAAGGAGCACTGTGCAAGTGATAATATTGAAATGGAAGGAGTATCAGACTACTGCAAATCTACCAAGACCCGGCCGTCCCTCTAAACTTTCAGCTCATACAAGGAGAAGACTGATCAGAGATGCAGCCAAGAGGCCCATGATCACTCGCGATGAACTGCAGAGATCTACAGCTGAGGTGGGCGAGTCTGTCCATAGGACAACAATCAGTCGTATACTGCACAAATCTGGCCTTTATGGAAGAGTAGCAAGCAGAAGGCCATTTCTGAAAGATATCCATAAAAAGTATTGTTTAAAGTTTGCCACAAGCCACCTGGGAGACACACCAAACAAGTGGAAGAAGGTGCTCTGGTCAGATGAAACCAAAATCGAACTTTTTGGCAACAATGCAAAACATTATATTTGGCGTAAAAGCAAAACAGCTCATCACCATGAACACACCATCCCCACTGTCAAACATGGTGGTGGCAGCATCATGGTTTGGGCCTGCTTCTTTTCAGCAGGGGCAGAGAAGATGGCTAAAATTGATGGGAAGACGGATGGAGCCAAATACAGGACCATTCTGGAAGAAAACCTGATGAAGTCTGCAAAAGACCTGAGACTGGGACGGAGATTTGTCTTCCAACAAGACAATGATCCAAAACAAAAAGCAAAATCTACAATGGAATGGTTCACAAATAAACATATCCAGGTGTTAGAATGGCCAAGTCAAAGTCCAGACCTGAATCCAATCGAGAATCTGTGGAAAGAACTGAAAACTGCTGTTCACAAACGCTCTCCATCCAACCTCACTGAGCTTGAGCTGTTTTGCAAGGTGGAATGGGCAAACATTTCAGTCTCTCAATCTGCAAAACTGATAGAGATATACCCCAAGCGACTTACAGCTGTAATCGTAGCAAAAGGTGGCGCTACAAAGTATTAACTTAAGGGGGCCGAATAATTTTGCACGCCCAATTTTCCAGTTTTTTATTTGTTAAAAAAGTTTGAAATATCCAATCAATTTCAGTCCACTTCATGATTGTGTCCCACTTGTTGTTGATTCTTAATAAAAAATTACAGTTTCATATTGTAACGTTTCCCAGTTCCCCTTCCCTCGACACTGCCACTTCCCTATTCCATCCCGCTCAGAACTACAATTCCCAGTCACCAGTTCTACTTCCTGTGGACTACAGCTTCCCTAGTCAGGTCTCCAAAGGACTACATTTCCCATACCCGGACACTATTAGCCTAATTCCCTTCACCTGCGCACACTCAATCTGTATATAAGCCACACACATCCATAGCCTCCTTGCGAGGTAATGTAAGTACAAGATTCTTATTACTGAGCATTCATTCTTTCATGTGTTGTTGCTATTCCGGTCTGACCTCTGCCTGTTTTTGGATTACTCTGCCTGTGGATTTCCCTAGTTGTACCTTTGCCATACATGCTATTCCGGTCTGACCTCTGCATTGTTGTGGATTATTCTGCCTGTGGATTTCCCTAGTTGTTCCTATGCCATACATGCTATTCCGGTCTGACCTCTGCATTGTTTTT
>JACXGM010004564.1:0-37589 GCA_016801145.1 Umbra pygmaea | reverse complement strand
AATTTACTGTGTACATTACAATGCACATCATGCAAATACAATCTAATACATATTTTAGACACAACTTTGTATTATATGCCGTTGAACTGACTCATTTTCGTGTGTAAAATCCTGCAGCTCTTGCCTGTACTGTTAGGACGTTCTCAGGTCCTACCATACCAGTGACGTCATAGCAATTGGCAGCGTTCTATACTAACAATCGCAGTTTTGGGTGTTGCTTAAAAAAGCTATGTATTGATTTTTTTATTAATTTTTTTTGTTTAATTATTTTTAATTGTCATAAATAACACATTATCAACGTTGATTCTTTCAGTTCAGTTCATCTTTAACATACAAAGCACTTCATGGACTTTCCCCTACTTATCTGTCTGATTTGGGGCAACCATACATACCCACACGTACATTACATTCACAAGATGCCGGCCTCCTCGTTGTTCCTAGAATTTGTAAACAAACAGCTGGTGGAAGGGATTTCTCATATAGAGCTCCAATTCTGTGGAATGATGTGCCAACCCATGTGAGAGATGCAGACTCAGTCTCAACATTTAAGTCTATGCTGAAGACTCATCTTTTCAGTAAGTTCTATGGTATAGTGTAGTCTTGCCCAGGGGGCTAAAAGAGAACGGCGGCACTGTTAATGAACCGCCCATGCTGGCTTGCCTGGTAGGCTCCCCTCTCTCTACTGGGATATCCTCACTCCAATGCTACCCCTGCGGTGGTTACGATCTGCTGGTGACCCTTTGGAGGTGTGGTCTTGGCAATGTGAGTGGGTTGGAAACATGCCTGCTTGCTCCTCCCCGAGGCTTTCCTTGTGCAGGACCACGTCTCTTGTCCCCCCCGTCTCAGCCCCAGATGTTATGCTGCAATCGTTTATGTGCCGGGGGACTAGGGTTTTTCTGCCCCCAGAGGCAGATTATATATTCATTTTGGGGTCAGAGCTGTGTCAAGGTACTAGACCCAAGGTATACCCCCTCTAATGTTCCTGATGTCATGTTCATCCTAGGAGGACCCTAGGAACATGAAACAGGACCATGTGGCCTGATGACTCCTTCCTGTCCCCGTCCCGTGCCCAACCAGCTGCTGTGCTAGATCCCATGTCACTGCAGTTGATGATCCCGTTTCCACCTGATGACGCCAGCTTCATCTCCAGGCAGCTTTGCGTTCTTCCTTCACAAGACCACCGAACTGTATTGATGCTACATAAAGACTATGGTCACAGTTCACCCATCATATCTTCATTGCTGGACAATAATTGAACACTGATAAACAAAATGACCTTATTACAATGGGCTGTGTACCTTCAGATTCCCCACCCGGTACAGCCAGAAGAGGACTGGCCACCCCTTTGAATCTGCCCTCTCTCTAGGTTTCTTCCCAGGTCCCTCTTACTAGGGAGTTTTTCCTAGCCACTGTGCATCATTTGTGTTGCTTGCTTTTGGGGGTCTCGGGCCGGGTGTCTGTCAAAGCATTTTGTGACAACTGCTGTTGTAAAAAGGGCTTTATAAATAAATTTGATTGATTGATTAATATTCTCAAATTGAGTTCACTATATTTTGTTGCCATTTCCATAGGTAACTGGTAACATTAATTAGTTACACAAGCACCGACAATAACATTAGCATTGCCAGCTTTTATTTATGTTTTTTGCTAGCTAATGAACCTTGCCATCCATCAAAGCAGCATGTTTGACAATATGATGACTTGACAATATGATGATTTTTTAAAATAAATATTTATATAATTACTCCCTTAAGTTATTAGCCCTCATCCAACTTCTGGTTAGAAAATACTCAGCGAATGTTACAGTTCTGACAAACGCAAAAATGGGACGAAGGGGTGCAACCCCTGAATATCCATTTGAAATATTAGCAATTACTGGATGGTAGTTGCAGCATAAACAATTATTTCCAAATGGTAAGCTTATCAGAAAAAAATGTTGGTTACAAAACTAGGTAGCTGACAATAATAAAGTAGCTAGTTGTAAAATCACTCATTAGCTACATTGAAATGGGCTTGCTATACTGTATAGCTCTTATGTGATGAATTGTCTACTTACTACAATAGCTAGGTTTTGTGCTGAAAATAGTTATATTGCTGTTGTTTGTACCCCTTCCTTCTCAGGTTCTTATTAATCAATAGGTTAAAAAATATAAGGCTACTCCTGTACAACACATGGGTAATAAAATGTTTTGCCTGACTAAACATTGCTAGCTAATAACATCTAAGGCAATTGTACTATATATGCCTGACTTTTACACATCTGATTTTATGCATACTGTTTTAAAAGTGGCTTTGATTAACTTCATAATCGATTGTAGGTTTCTGTTTTGGAGAATATGCTAATTTCAGCCCAATGACCTGAATGGGATTTTTGCCACAAATGCTAAAACATTTGTATGAGAAAACTGTGCAAGGGAAAATAAATAAAAGTAAGGTCTGATGTCATACTGTAACTTGTCAATAACTGTTTAAAGGGCAAGGAAACGTGTTATTTAGAATTTTGGGTGAACTATCCTTTTAAGACATCAACATTATTGTCCATGCTTTTCTCCACTTACACTTCGTGCATCCCCAATCACCCCACTCAACAATCCTGCTCTGCCTTGCTTAAAAGATGCAGTGAAACGTCTCCCTGGATCCCAGGAAGGGTAGAAGGTGTTTACTGTCCTTCATTCTAGATGCTTCCTACTGGGCAGGAAATAGGACAGGACAAACCCCCCAGAACATACTGTGTTTACTGACACACACAGCCACACACAGACACACAAGCACACAAAAAAAACATTAGTAATAAACAAACTGTGAATATAACTCTCCCTCGTGTGCAAAAAAACACACGCACACACATAAACACACAAAAGAGGAATATTAGAAAAAAACATGTATTCCCAACTGCCCCATGGGGAGACAGGTTGTGGCTATCCTAATAACTGTCATGACTCAAAACAACACGATTCACATACACACTAATAAACGCACACATTTACAACACACTAACACAATCCCACACTAATCCAACCTAAAACACAGTTAAAACAGGGTTCTTACCAGGAACAGGCTTTCGAGGCTTTAAATTTCTTCTCAAATTTTTCATCTAATGTTCAGCACATTTTAATAGCATGTTTATTCATTATTTTACACTTCATCACTACAAGTTTATTTGTCACATGTACAGAAAATCATTATATACAGTGAAAATCATTTTCTTCTGAGCAAAATCCTATGTCAGGTAACTGAAAGAAATGTTTGTAAAACTAAATCAGAACCAGCATTTGTATGTCATAAAACAGGTTTATTTTTACCAAATCCATATTTCTTATATTTACCAAATCCATAGCTCTTTCGCTATTGACTTTATCATTCTAAAATTTTAGACATATGTTGTCCTCCCTTGTTGTGAGTCCCAATAACCAATGGGTTTGTTTACATTGCACTCATGTCACATGAAAATGTGTCTTTTCTTTCTTGTCATAGCTACTGTAAATCGGATATGTTAGCTAAACTCGTAAGATTCTAAGCTTTCTTTAAATGTCAGATATGTATATGCAGAGTAAAATCTGCACTTGTATGAGCCGTGATTCTAATCCACCTTTTTTTTGGTCCCCGGGCGGGACACTGATCCTTAAGAGGTTTAACTTGCTGGCACATGATTGGCTGATTAGATACTTGCGTTGACGAGCAGCTGAACAGTTGTACCTAAAGAAGTGGCAGGTGAGTGTACCAGTGTTGGAGTCAAGACCACCTAACCCGAGACCAAGGCAAGACCAAGATCCGAAAGAGGGTGAGACCAAGACCAGCGCCCCACACTACATGGCACAATAAAATGTGAAACATTATCAAAGAGTTTCTCACATTGATCTGAAAGATCCACATTCCCAAAAAACACATAGATAAAGCTGAAATAAACTAAACCATCTTTATTCAATAATCCTGGGTGACTTCCATCATTTAGTACAGAATGTAAAACAATTATACATTGTTCATCACTAAAGTCTTCACTTTTCTCTGCCTTTTATAAACAACACATAAAGTTATGGGGCCTTATCTTACACCCAGCGCAATTGACTTTTTACACAAACGCATGTATCATTCCTATCTTACACCCGACGCATATGGGACTTTTCCCTCCACAGACGCGCGTCGGTAAATTAGGGAATGAACTTGCGTTTGTTGGATGGTTCAGCGAAAATAAGAGGCGTGTGCCGGCGCAAACGTTCCCTGGTGCTATCTTGCAGTCCCCGAAAACTATTCCGCCATAGACCAGGAAAAACCTGGTTTAAAGTCAGTGGCGTGTTATTCATATACTATTTTAAGGGCGCATGCTTAACCATAATGTAGCATGTGCACAACGCGCATACACTTTGTTCCTCTCATCTACACAAATGCAGCAGTTATTTGTTATTGCAATTCATAATTAGAACGAAAAATATTACCACACGAGGAAGTCATTGTGGTGTCAGAAAATGTGAAAAATAGGTATACATCTAGTGTACACATTTACTAAAATTATTCATAATGAATTATTTGCACTGATATACATCAACCTCAAGGGAACCCATTTAATCAACAAGTATACACACATAATTTGCGATGCTAATAGTAAAATCATCCATGTCTTTACTCAGGCTCAAGCCACAACTCATTTATGGCAACTTTGCCATGAAGAATCCCCCCTTGGATGGGTGGCTTTGAAGGGGACAACAGCTATCCATTAAAGACATGGTTAATGATGACAATTATGATGCCAGCAAGTGCGTAAAATGCTGTTTACTCAAAAACACACACAAACACACAGTGTACCCTAATTGAACGAACATTTGGCACACTGAACATGCGCGTCAGGTGTTTAGATAGAACAGGTACACTACTCAAGTCGCAGCATTCTTTGTGGCTTGTTGTATTTTACGCAACATTTCCATGAATCATGTGTTGATGACATTAATTAGGAAATATTAGAGGACTTCAGGAGACGTAATGTTGAAATGCTTGCCAGCCACTTAATTGCCCAGAAATGCAGAACGGGAGTGGAAAGCGTATTTGACAGAAGAGTAATCTCGGTCTAATGTTAGACTACATTGCAAAAATATTACCATGCATTCATAACCTCGTGATTCAGTGAGAGTGAGTCCAAAACATCGGAAAGTAGGCTATGTTTTGTGACATATCTTTATTTTTACATTTTGTAAAAAGAAAAATCAATAGAAAATCCGCCATGGAACAAGCACGCCTGCTCTTAAAGGGAACGTGAGATGACGATCTGATTGGTTTATTGCACGTTATGCCCAAACCACACCTATAACTAATGAAGCTACTTTAGACCTACCCATTTTAGATGTGCATCGGGCGCAATAATCATTTATCCCGCCGGTAAAATAGCAACAGCGCCCGGGACCCTCCCACAAAGTAACTTGCGTTTCGCGTTTGATACTTGCGTTTCAGATCGTTAAAATAGGGCCCATGTTGTTGTTAAACCAACAACAGACAATATACTGGCAATTTATTGACATTTCCATAGTTATGGTCTTGACTGGTCTTGAAAAAAAGTCCAGAGTCCTCAATGTCCGAGACCGAGACATGACCGAGTACAAATGCGGTCGAGTCCGAGATGAGACCATCAAAAAGTGGTCTCAAGACTGGTCTTGAGACCAAGACCGGTCTCGAGTACTACAACACTAGAGTGTACAGATGTTTTTAATCTATTTTTGAGCCAATCTTACTGCATCAAACACGATGCATTGGCCCTCATTTATGAAACGTGCGAATGACCTAAAACAGGCGTACGACGGGCGTACGCCGATTCGTACGCAAAGCAAGGGATTTATCAATTTGAAAACCTGCAGATCGTAGGCTGCAATAAAATCTCACGTCTGGTCTGAGCTCGTGTATGCAAATTCTCTATGGTATAACCACCCGGTTTAGTGAATTATTGAACCAGCAATCATTGATCTAGTGCATCGCAACTACCCCATGTTGCAAATTACATTTCAGAATGACGAATTAATTGTATACATCACATTGGTAATAAGTGGTTTATTTTTTCCTTTCACTTCGGGGTGTCCTAGAACATTTCTGCGCTCAGATCTACACTGGTTTCTACGCACATTTGATAAATGAGGGCCATTAAGTGAACATGTAATGGACTATTACAGACAGATAGTGGCACTAGACTGCTATACTCTGTAAACGCAGTTAGTTACATGATCTGATCACAACGTTTATATAGCCTATTACTATATTCAAACAGATTATTCATGTTATTTTTAGATTATATTGTATTGAAAGAGACATCACTTTTTAAAGTGTAGCTTTACAAAAATCGGTTTTAAAGGTATTACTTGCGTTCTAAGTAAATAAACCGAACAAGGGTGCACTACTAATAAAGATAATAATAAATTAATTGTTCAGATTTTTTCGGATGACGTAATATAATGGGTTATGCAGTGCCTTTCAGCTAGAGGTATTTGTGTGGATCTTTTATTCCTGTTTCTGAAATTTACAGCATTATTTGTACAGCTTACACTGACACAATGGGCCCTATCTTGCAACTGGCGCAACGCAGTGCAAAGCCCGATCGCAAGTGTCTTTCCTAGTTCAAGACCGACGCAGTGGTAAATTTTCTGTCCAACGCCTGCGTCGTTTAAATAGCAAATGCACCTGCGCCCATTGGCGTGCTGTTCTTCCAGAGAGGTGTTTTCAGGATAATTCTTGGCCTAGTGCTATCTTGAGGCATCACTCCATTGACCAACAAAAACCTGGTCTAAAGTCAATAGGGCAGAATGTCAAACCTGGGGGGGGGGGGGCAGAATCTAGTGGCTAGTCTTCTTCTGGCAGTACTGGGTAAAGAATCTGAAAAATACAGTATAATTTATCTGTGTAAAATCAATTATTGTAAAGATGAGATGGGAATGGCTGGGCTGTAACAAGGAATTGTCAATCCACATAGTATTTGTTTGGGTAAAATAAAAATGTTAGTTTTATTCCATTAAGTACTTAACGGTTTTCTGTCAAAGTTGAATATTGTCATTCAGTGCATTTATTTGCAGAAAGTATAACTGGTCAAAATGACAAAAAAGTTACAGTGTTGCAGACCTCATATAAGTTCATATTCATTTTTAAACAACACAATACTAATGTGTTACCTTAGGAAGAGTTCAGAAATCAATATGTGGAATAATAATAATAACTGGCTTTTATGATCCTTGGCATGCTTTATAATGCACTTCCATTTACTATAATGAGACCAATCTAATGCGACTGGTGTTCAGGGGGGTGATGCAACAGCTCCATAACACACACACATAGACATTCTATTTTAACATAAATCAACAGTGCACATGCACTGGCATAATGTGAAACACAATATAACATTAGTACAGACAATAAACCGCAAAATGCATACACACACAAATAGAGTCCATATGATATGAATATCATGCCACGACTCCCGGACAGTCCCTAGGAGTCGTGACAGAGCAGAGTTCCTCCAGGGCTGCTTGTAACCCCCCAGGCCAGGTTTCTGTACAGGCCAGTGCTGTCTCTTTGGGTTCACACCTACCTCTGTAATGGGCTCTCTGGAGAGACAGCCATCAACAATCACAAATATGAAAGGACACACATTCACAAACCAAATCACACCCACATAGCTTTAGATAATCTTGTATATTAATCACAAGTCCAACAAATGGGGTTCACAGCCTATTTGTTGAGTAGCATATTCATTAACATGACCTAAAATAAGCAATATAGAATTTCAATTGTAGGAGAAAAAAGAATGCCAAGAAAACAGGACCCAACTAAAATGTTATTTAACATTACCACACATCAGCTCCATGAAAATAAACTTGTAAACAGATGATAAGCGCCTTCTCAAATTATGTTGTGGTTCGACGACAACACTAAACTTGCCAAAGGGGAGATACGGTGGCAAAGACAAGTGTGGGTTTGAATTGATGCTACAAGTGTGGGCTTAATGATAGCCTAGTGGCTGAATGCTGTTGGATTGTTTTTGTAACAGATGTGTCTTTCCATAAATCTGTGTGTCCACAGTGAAAAAAGAAAGTAAGTTCATATTCATTTTTAAACAACACAATATACAATACAATGCAATACAACACAACAGTTGTATGCTGTAAGTATTTTACTGGACTTCTAATGACTGATTGTAAGTTAAAAGAATGACCGTGGCTGTATTTATAGCTAATCTGTAGGCCCATAGTGATCGTAGGTAATCAGTGCTTGACTTGGAATGAAAAAAGACACTGTCAGTGCAGAAGAAGGTAGATAGTCTCTGATCCCATAGATCTAACAACACTTGCCATTGTAGCATTGTGCACTTGATTCAGGAAGCAAAAAGAATATACAGTCTGAGGAAGTTTTAGCAACCTTTAAAAAACTGAGTGTGATAATTAGTATTACACTGCAAACATTCTTTTACTGAGCACTCAAATCACACATCGGGTCTTAATGAATAAAACATGTTAAAGTTCAAAATGTGTACTGTACATTGTGTAATTCGCTGAAAACAGAATAACATAACAATGGTCAATGGAAACCAAAATCACCAACCGACTGAGGGCTGTATTCAAACTCAGACTGAAAACAAATGTAATCAATTGAAATTAAAGGCTGTTCCAACTTGTGATCTTTCCAAGGAGTTCATGGCATCTCCTAATCTAACTCAGTAATATGTATGGCCCCTGCCTGCCTGTATGCACTCCCGACAAGGTCTGGGCATGCTTCTGATGAGACAGATGATGTTGTCGTGGGGGATCTCCTCTCCTCCTCCTGGACATTGGTGCTACTTGGTAGCGTTGGATACACCGATACATAATGTCCCAGAGGTTCTCAATTAGATTCAGGTCTGGGGAACAGGAGGTCCATGGCATCAAAGCCTTCGTACTCCAGGACCTGCCGCCACATGATGCCGGGCATGTTCCTGTACTATGATGAACCCAGTGACCACTGCACGAGTGTAAGTTCTGACAATGGGTCTGAGGATTTCATCCTGGTACCTAACAGCAGTCAAGCTACCATTGGCCAGCCCGTGGAGGTCTGTGCGACCTTCCAAGGATATGCCTCCCAGACCATCCCAGACCATCACTGACTCACTGCCAAACCTGCCATGTTGGATGATATTGCAGGCAGCATAGTCTTCACCACGGCAAATGCCAATCGAGTTGCCAGATGCTTGGCTGTGAGCACGTCCCACTAGAGATCATTGGGCCCTCATGTCACCCTCAAGGAGTCTGTTTCTGACAGTTTGGTCAGAAACATGCACACCAGTAGCCCACTAGAGTTTATTTTGTGGGACTCTGACAGTGCTCCTCCTGTTTCTCATCCCATAAAAGAGCAGATACTTGTCCTGCTGCTGGGTCGATGCCCTTCTATGGACCTGTCCAGTTCTCTATGTGTACCAGCCCATCTCCTAGTATCTCCTCCATGCTCTTGAGACAGGAGACTGTACTTGGAGACACAGCAAACATTGCAACAGCATGTATGGATGTGCCATCCTGGAGGAGCTGGACTACCTGTGCAACCTGAATGGGATGCAGGTACCGCCTCATGCTACCAGTATTGACAAGAAAACTAGCAAAACACAAAACTGAAGAAGAATCAGTCAGGAAGGATTAGGAGAGAGCAAATGTCTGTGAACACCATCTGCAAAACCATTCCCTTTTTGGGGGTTTTCTTGGTGTTCTTTCCAGTGCATCGGTTGTCACTTTTGCACCAAATCAGGTAACATTGATTCACAATTGCTTATGCTTCCTAACTGGACAGATTAACATCCCTAAAGTTTAATTGGCTTGGTGTTTTACTGTGATGTGGGATGTTTAAAGGTGCTCACATTTCATCCAATCACGTCGAAGGGCATGCCAATTATCTACAGAATGCTTGTCCAACATGGAAGCCTTTAGCCATCTCATGTGAGGGATGATTACGCTCACCAGCTATATACTTCCGCGACTGAACTCACAGGTGCCCGATCTGCACACAAGGAGTTGCTGGAGAGTGACAAGGCAAGGTAGATTAACCAACTTCTCTATCCCAAATCCTGGGCAGTGCTGTGCCAAATTGCACTACCTCATGCTGGGGCTTGTGATTATAAGGAGGGGCTCCAGGGTTACATCAGTTACTTATTGCACAGCCGCAATTGCACTGTAAAACATCATTATCCACTGAGAATAGTTCTGCACTAAAAGTCATACTGTTTCAGTCCTTCAATTACATTAAACATTGCCTCTATTTTGTTTGCTACCTAATGATTTGGATCTACACAAAACAGTTTACGACAAATACACTACAAATGATGGTAAACCTGTTGGGTTTACACCAGGCACAAACCCTTTAACTTCACCTAACAAACAATATCGACCGTTGGTTCTAAAGGGTTAAAAATGTATGCAGCAGTACGTCCATCTTCCTTTTTCCACTCATGTGTCAACATATCCGTGCTTACTTGATGAATCTGTTCTAATCTCTGCATTGGTTTCTTCGGGGCTTACACTTTGGTAACCTTATTGTTAGGCATAATTCTATATAAGCATCTAATAAAACAGTTGAGAATGATCTAGTAGTAGAAATTAGGTCATCTTGAACTCTGAGGCCTCTTGTTTGTTATTCTAAGTGCTAATCTATAGGATGTTTTAGAGTGTGGAAGCAACTGAGCGAAGTCAGCACTTTGATTTTGCCGCTGAGACAGTCAAGGCTGTCTTTGCTGCGAGTAACTATAGGACACCGATAGGGCTCATAGTACCCATAGAATATGGTAGTACCCTAGAATGTATGAGTTCATGCCACTATGGCGCTTGCAGGTCAGTATGACATAAGATAATGAGAAAGACCAAGTTATGCTTAGACAAGGGGTTTGCTCAAAGATGCCTGAATGTCTAAAGAGCCCACTGACAACAACAAGGCAAAAACACAGTCCCAGAAGATAAGGGCAAGCCGATAGGGACATTACATTCTGTATGATGCTTGAATGTGCTCAAATGTCATATCAGTATGATGCTCAAGGACGTGGACCCCGATTACTATAAAGAGCAAGTTTATTGAGTTTATTGATCGGGGGGCATACTGGTCCCTACACCCCAGATTGCCTGGGGGTGCGCATTAAAGTAAAATGACTGTTATCTGACTGAAGATTTGTTATTTAATAAAAGAGCAGTCAAAATTATTATCTTCCGAAATAAGTTGGTGAAATATTGAGCAGCCTTTATGCTACAAGATTCACAGTTTTATTTTCAATGTTATTTGCAATCCGTGCCACCCATGACTGTCCCGTGTACACAACATCACCTGAACATGCCAGAACGATGCATACAGATGTCTGCACGGTTTAAATACAATAAAACATTGCAATAAAATAATAAGAAACATCCCCTTTGCAGATCACACAAACAGTTGTTTGGTACTTTTACACTCTAATAGCAATCGTGGAAACAAAGCTGATTGTTTCAGGCATGCATCATAAAACATGAAATGCCACACTCCACACCACATAACATCAAACACAACCCCCCGTCCTAGTCTATGGTTCAGAGAACATAACCTCCTTTATAACCCAAGTAATTTCTGGGAACAAAGCTTGTTAATACATGCGTAAATCATAAAACATAAAACGCTGAAAAACAAGAACCACCTATTCAGGGTGTAAAGCGCAGCTGTTAGAGGTACACATCTATTGTCTCACTTATAGTAACAACAAATGCTAGGTATTTACCACCATTGTAAAACATTAAACAAGTATACATCAAAATGATCAAAAATAATTCCACCTAACCTACCTAATAATTAATGTCACCCAGATATTTGGATGTGCTATTGCTCTAACATGAAAAAGGGCACCCCCCCGCAGTCACTTTCTCAAACAAGCTCAAAAAAGCAATTAACAATTTTAATCCTATATTTATTTACAGTACTATACCACAGTTATATAGTACAGAATGTACGGATATACCACCAAGTAACTATAAAATGAGTGTAATCACGGCAGCAAGATCTTACTTTTGCTATCAGACATTATAACACTGCTACCAATGATGAATGCCCCCCCGACACTGTTACTGATGTGATCAAGGCAAGATCTATCGTTCTCCTATCAAACTATAAAGCTATGCTTAGCAGAGACTATCTCCAAAATACATTTTATAATATAATTCTGAATAAGTTCTATAATGTACCTTTTAAATTAAGAAAACTAGTTTACTTTTCATAGACTGTGGCTTCACTCAATGATTCTGGTAGACTTTTGTTATGATTTGGTGCCATAAATAATATTTGTTTGTATATATATATATATATATATATATATATATATATATATATCGTATAGATATATAGGGCAATGCTGACATTATTTTGGCAAAATAAATTAACACAGAAATGGATGCAATTTTATTTAATTTAACTTTACTAAAGATAGGTTTATCATACTGATATAGCAATAATGCAGCCCTTTACTCCAGAGGGGCAGATCAAACAATCAGGGCAAACGGGCTGTTGTCCAGGCAACAATAGCCCGTACCTGTGCACGTCCCTAATGTCACCGGACAACACATCATAGCTTAAGTTCCACCCCATCCAGTATGACGGAGTTCCGGCACATCATACTGGAAGTCCCACCCTGGAAGTTCCACCCCATCCGGAATAACAGAGTTCTGGCATGTCATACCGGAAGTCCCATCCCTGCATATATCAGCGTAGAAAATCATTAGTTTGACAGAAGTTGTCATATATTTAGTACTTAGGAGCCTTCCGGGGGTGCAGTGAGGACCCAAAGACACGTTCAGTTGAGCATTGGATCCTTTGTAGAGGCATGCGGTCAGACACCTTAGCATTCCAATAATTAATTGGTCTTGGTTGCTATGGGGATATGATGCCTTCAACCTATTCCTGTTTCCCTGGGGTATAAATAGGAGGTTGCATGCATGTAAAATCCCTTTGGTTTTACTCATGGTGATGGATGACAAAGAACTTTTAGCTGAAAAGAGTCAGATGGTTTTTGACCGACACATCTGGTAACGGATATAAACCCAAATTCATAAAGGATGACAAAGTTTCTTGACATCACTAACTACTATATTAGGCTAGTGTACATTACATATCAGCCCCTATATCTGGAGAGTTGCTGGGTGTTAGATGGCTCAATAGTTAGGATTCAGACTTGTAGTCGGAAGATTGCCATTTCGATTTTCTGTGCCAAATGTCGTGGAGTCCAACACTTTCCTATAAGTTTAACTGATGTTTAGGCTGACACAACTTTGCAAAAGAAGCAATCAAAAAAACAATTTGTGCTCAGTCAGGCACACTACAAATGAAAATCTGTCTTCATACAAGGCAGCCCAAGTTCACTTCAATGTTGAACAGCTGGCTATGCATATTGTGCTTTGATCGCACCCCAACCAGCTAAATCAGCTTCACACCAGATAAAGGCTAGAATGTTCCTGAACCTTCAGCCAGGAGCCAACAGGACCAATATGCCGCTGTGCAGCTGCCCAGGATTAAGATCGGGATAAAGAGAAGCCCATAAATATTTGGACATGATCATTATGAGCATTTTGGAGTTGAAATTAAATAATAGAAGAGTTGTATATCCAAAGATTGTAGTCAATGACTGCCTGAAGTCTGAAACCAATAGACATCACCAGATGCTATGTTTCCTGCCTGGTGATGTACAGAGAAAATCTTGTGCCCAACAATCCAACAATGCAGTAATAATGATAATTAAAAGATAAAAATAGACACCATCTCTATAAAGAACAATATGATAAGAAGGTGGATAGAGATCAAGCATAATATATACAGTCTTTCAAGTGCATAGGTTTGGTATGAACATTGGTGGGGACACATTTTCACCATCTTTATATACCAGGGGTATTCAATAAAGATTCAGAGGTCCAGTCACACAAGTTTTCTTCCCAGCAAAGGTCCAAACATTTCACATTTACATTTTAGTCATTTAGCAGATGCTCCTATCCACAACAACTTAAAGTAAGTGCATACATTTAAAGAAATTTGGTTAAACAACTACACCTGAATTGTAAGGGCATTCAATATACAGCTCAGAAAAAATGAGGAGACTACTGCAATTCTTTTTTAAATCAATCCCATTGAAAATGTATGGTCACAAGCCATCAAACAAAGATGAGCTGCTTGAATTTTTTGTGGCGTAAAATCACCCAACATTAATGCATCTAGTTTGGCAAAGTGACGCAAATGCCTTAAACCTGCATTCTACCTGAAATCCAGCTGGGGGCGATACGTCAGGTTGCAAAAGAGCTTGGTTTCTGTAGATGTCTATGAGAATTTGAGCCACTTCTCACTTGACTTATTACCTCAGTAAACATTTTCATAATGAGTATATGGTCTGAATTTTGATAAAGTAGGGGGTGTTTTAGGGAGTGGGTACGATGTGATTGACATTGACTGGCAGTGAAAGTGTGTAACTTAAGGTAGAGAATAAGCAGCGTAGCCAAATCTCAGCTAGCGTCACAGTCAGGTACCGCCTCTCGTCTAAAATTTCTCACATCCGCAACCATGATGGCTGCACCCGTAACGGCAAACTCAACAACTCAAAACAGATCTTCACAAACAAATGGGTAATGTCACTCATGTTACATCAAGTATAATGGTCTATGGTCAAGATGCATGGAAACCAATTATTATTATTATACAATTATTATTATTCCACCAAACATTGATTTCTGAACCCTTCCTTAGTTAACATATTAGTATTGTGTTGTTTATAAAATGAATATTAACTTATTTTCAAGGTCTGCCGACACTGCATATTTTTTGTTATTTTGACCAGGTGCATTTTCTGCAAAAAACTGCTCTGATTGACAATATTTTATTTAGAAATTGTGTGAAATGTTGTCAGTAGTTTATGGAATGAAACAAATGTAAATTTTACCCAAACACCTATCTGTATTAAAACCAGAGACACTTTTTATGCAGTGGTCTCCGGAGCTGAATGGGCAAGATTAAGTAATGAACAGAGGGTCATACAAATGAACAAAAAATGTTTAAAAGACAACAGAGATAGTGGACGTGATTTAGGTAGTCACTAAAAAGCAAACAATGGTACATTTTAAAATGCACTACAATTCACGTGGCTGTCAGATTAAATAAAACTTGGATGGGTGAAGAACATAAGATAATAAATCATAAATGTCTGGCAGTTTCTCATTTGTCTTCCAAAAATAAAATTACACTGACACCACAGATTTCACATTTATCTGCTTCTTTATCTCACCATTTCCATTATGGCCTCTCCACTTGAATATGTTTTAGTGGTTTACAATTAACAGATCCTCAGGGAATCCCCCTTACACGCACACACACATTTTATGGCTTTTTAGGTTGAATGTGGTCCATTTTATATTAATTGAACATTAATTTGCACGTTATTGAGGCATTGGGGGGAACACTGGTGGAACATTTGTACTGGGCTCTGAGTTTATTTTCCATGCCCTCACATACTTTCATTCCTTTGTAATCTCAAAAATACTGATTTTGCTTATCCCTCTTGCTGACTACAAGTGTCTCTATTGGTCTCCATGCACTGTAAACATTTGGCTACGTTGCGTGAAGTGATTTAAATGACTACACACAGTCTGAACTACACAAAGGACCTTTGCATCTCCCCTAAGATGGTTAAAGTGTGATCGTCAAAATAAAAACATTTGACACTCTGCCAATATTATTAATTTATGAGAAAGTTGTTGTGGTCCGGAGTGAATCATTGCGGGGTCTGAACCCGGACTGGGGTCCGCTAATTGGTGATGGGTGATATGTACTATCAATGATGCTGTAACGTGTACTATCAATGACTGCTCCTCCACGCTATACACTGCAACATCTCTGAACGGTAACCCACAAGAACACCATAGCCTTGAACGCATCCCCATATCCCGGTCCCAATCACCGGAGTACTGACACCTGTTTCTCTACCTGACAGTATTTAAGCAAACCAATGTCTCTCACTCATTGTGAGGTATTGTTGTTTCCCTGGATCACGTACTAAGCCTTTTGTTATTCAAGCTCGCAACTATTGGTCTGACCTTCGTTTTGGATTTATCTACTTGCCTTCGGAATTCCCCTTTGTACCTCTGCCTTCCTCTAATCTATATACAGTGTACCGACTCCTGTCTGTTCTCCCGATTCCGTCCAAGCCTGCTCCAACCAGAAGACTTCCCGTGTTTCGACCTGTGCCTGTCCTGATTACCCAGCCCATGTATCGACCTGTGCCTGTCTGACTACCCAGTATGTGTATTGATCCCTAGCCCTCCTCGACTGCCACGCCCGGTATACAGCCCTTCTGCCTGACCCTTCGGACCATTCTCTGCCTGCACCATTAAAGAAGAACGCACCTTACAAAATAAATATATATATATATATATATATATATATATATATATTGTGGATAATCTGTCCCTGAGTCTTGTTTGTTACAGATGCTGCCATGTTTGCGAAAATAATTAGTTTAGCTACTTTGTATCAACCTTCATACAGTGGCAATCAATCCACCTCCACATCCAACAAATTGCTGATCTCAGTGTAGCCATCCAGCTTTGGATGCTTTGTGGGATCCTTCCACCTGCCCTCAGATCTCATCATGCTCCACGCCCAATCATCAGTCGTCCTGGGCTGAGGTAGTGGTCCGAGGCCCCAAGATACACCCGGGCATGACTGCCTCGCCACCCTGTCTAAGTCTCTCTAACCACTATGCAGTCCTGTCGAATGCTGATGCTCCTACAGCTCCGACAAGTCCTGTTCTGGATTCCTCTTTAAGGTAGACACCTACTGCCACCGCAGCCGCTCCGATACCAGTGGCTGACGATGTTCGGGTGACTTCCCACCTCACTGCGGAGCCTCATTGACGCCGATCACTCCAAACAAAAACCTTCGTATGGCGTAAGATAAAGATGCTGAAAGAAGCTGTTTCTAGACACCCTGGTGTGCCACCGATTTCAACACACAGTGTGGAAATAGCTCCTATTCTATCTAGCTGTCGTCCTCTCATGTTACTGACCACATTATTAGTTGGGGATGACACAATTAGAAATATCAGTCTCTTTAATGCCGCCAAGCACTGCTTTTCAGGAGCTACGGTACCGGTTATACTGGACATGCTACCAGGGTTGCTGCGGTCACTCCCGTCAACCGTAAATCGAGTCATTGTGCATGTGGGGAGTTATGATACTGATCAACAGCAATCTGAGATGACCAAAAAGGATTTTAACAGCCTTTTTAACTTGTTAAGTAGCTGTGGTAAGTCTGTTTTTATCTCTGGTCCTATTCTGACTCTGTCCCGTAGAGTAGGGCGTTTTAGTAGGATTCTTAGTCACCACACCTGGCTGCTGTCCACCTGTAAATCCCACAACGTGGGATTTATCAACAATTTTAATCTGTTTTGTAATCGTTTCCCATTCTTCCAGGCAGAATGAGTCCATCCAAACAGACAGGAAAGCCTAATGCTAGCGGCTAATTTGTAGCACATTGTTCAAACTTTTCCACGTGACTGACTGTTGACATCACATGTCCCCTTGGCAGCATCTCTGTCTCCGTCTATGGTGTCACCTCAGAGTAATGTTTACCCTGCTAGCGCGCCCTACTGGTCTTGTCTGTTACTAAACTCACAAATCTCACCTGACTTTTACCCCATACGGGCTATTGTTATGGGCAGGGCCTGTCGCCCACACACTAGAGGTGTGTGCTCCTGGAACCTTTGCCGGATCCCTTTTGCTGCTGTTGCTACCTGCTGTTCTGCTGCTCCAATCAAAATGTGTTTGATAAATGCACACTCTATTGCAAACAAGGCTTATATTCTAAATGACTTATTTACAAGGGAACACTTGGGTTTTTTACTTTTGACTGAAACATGGCAAAAGAACATGGAGTTTATCCACCTAAATGAATTGTGCCCTAAGGACTGTTCATTTATTGGGACTCCGCGGCTGTCTGGCCCGGGTGGTGGTCTCGCTGTAGTTTGGAAAAATCCAGTACTTTGTCAACTTGTAACCACAGAGCCATATTCCAATTTTGAAATACAAGTGACTAAAGTGGGTCTGACTAAACCATTTTATTGTGTTTTAATTTATAGACCGCCTGGTCCAGCTGGCCAGTTTTAATTAGAATTCACAGATTTTTTTACCTCTATTATTAAGATATGCTGTGACAGGGTCGTGCTTACTAAGCCATGGCATGTCGAGAACAACTGGGTGTGACGGAGAAGGGATGAGAAAAAAACGAATCCTTTCAGTGTGTTTCTTTCCTACCGATAGACATACAGGAGTGGTTTTCTTCTTACCGCCACCGACAGGCCTACCATCCACTGCCAACACCGGAATAGGGGTCTCCAGGTCCTCCGCGGGGATGTTCCAAGCTCTCACCAAGCCCTCATCCATGAAGTTCCCGGCTGCTCCTGTGTCAAGCAGTGCTCGCAGAGGACCAATGACAGGGTATTCATCCAACAATATTTCCACTGTGAATACATTATGGGAAATAGCGAGGCCTGAAACAGGCTGTCCTACCTTTGACCTGGATGGTGGTGCTCTCTCTGGTCAGTGCGGTGGTACTCTGATGTTTGGACAGTGTGCCAGGGTTTGCCCCTCCTCTCCACAGTACAAGCAGAGGCCCAATCGGAGGCACCGGCTCCGTTCGGCTGGGGTGAGACGGGTCGAGTCCATCTCCATGGGTTCCTCCATCTCCATACACGGAGAGACGGAGGTTGTGCACCCAGATGGTGTCTTATGCGCACGGAGGAGAAGGTCTAGTTTCACCGCCATTTTAATCAGATGCCTCCTCATCCCTACAGGCCAGCTCGATTTTTACCTCCTCTCTCAACCGCTGGCTGATGCAAGGGTGCGGAATTCGAGAGCATATTCCAGCCGCCGTTGGATTACCTTGCCGATTACATAGCAGTCGATCTCCCCGCTCTCTGTCCAAGGGGGGGTGGTCAAAGATAGCCCTGAACAGCACGATGAACCGGTCGTACACCTCCGGTCGTACACCTCGGTGGCCCATTCCAGGGCTTTGCCGGTAAGTAGGGAGACTATGGTGGCGATCTTTGCCCGGTCAGGTGTCTGCGGTCCAGACTTTTATGCGAAATACAATTCGCATTGGAGGATAAAGCCCCGACACCTCTCCGGGTGTCCATCATATCTCTCGGGCAGAGCAACGTCCATACCTCTGGCAGGGCGTGTAGGGGAAGGAGACCGATTCTTGGGTTGAGCAACGGTTACGGTAGGTGTAACAGACACGTCCATCTGCCTGAGGCGTTGAAGGACCTCTTCCATGGCGACCTCCAGATTAGCCAGCTGATTATGATGCTGTTGTAGGATGTGATCTCGTTCCTCTAATGCGTCCTTGAAGTCCTCTTATTTGCTGCCTCCATGTTCGGGTTGGGTATTCTGTCACGTACCGAGAGGAGACTGGAGACAGGTGCAATATAAGGAGATTTTATTCCATACTCTCAGACAAGAAATAAGAGACCAATCCCAGGAAAACAATAACGTAGCAGCAGTAGTAACAGCAATAATACCCAACTAGGGGGAACACAAAAGCACATGGTTTAAATATTCTAACAGCCAGTCATTTGCAATCATGGAATCACATGCATCTGGTGCGTTATGGAACCCATAAAGAACCTAGATAACCATACAAAAGAGGCTGCTGCGTACGAGGCATAGATAATGCTAGAACTCCGGGGAAGTGGATCATGGACAGTGCCGGGGTGCTTAAGGCACAGAATCCAGGGAGGCAGACTGTGGACAGCGACGGGGTGCTGAAGGAGGTATTACACAGGTGGTTATTTTTGGTTTGTTCCATTGCCAACAATAGTTTTAAAGTCACAATTACAAGGAGGTTCTCATTAAAAATTATGTCTTGATGAGAAGTGATTAAAATACTGAATAAATACATATTTCATTATCTTAACATATTATATTACATGTTAAAATATATAATATGCAAAGTATTATGATATTGTGGGAAGCGCAAGTTATACATTTCAGTAACATATTTTGAACACATGTGTGCATATATGTTTAGAAATCCTATACATACAGTGCCTTGCGAAAGTATTCGGCCCCCTTGAACATTTCGACCTTTTGCCACATTTCAGGCTTCAAACATAAAGATATAAAACTGTAATTATTTTGTGAAGAAGCAACAACAAGTGGGACACAATCATGAAGTGGAACAAAATTTATTGGATTGCCACAAGCCACCTGGGAGACACACCAAACATGTGGAAGAAGGTGCTCTGGTCAGATGAAACCAAAATCAAACTTTTTGGCAAGAATGCAAAACGTTATGTTTGGCGTAAAAGCAACACAGCTCATCACCCTGAACACACCATCCCCACTGTCAAACATGGTGGTGGCAGCATCATTGTTCGGGCCTGCTTCTCTTCAGCAGGGAAGATGGCTAAAATTGATGGGAAGATGGACAGAGCCAAATACAGGACCATTCTGGAAGAAAACCTGATGCAGTCTGCAAAAGACCTGAGACTGAGACGGAGATTTGTCTTCCAACAAGACAATGATCCAAAACATAAAGCAAAATCTACAATGGAATGGTTCACAAATAAACCTATCCAGGTGTTAAAATGGCCAAGTCAAAGTCCAGACCTGAATCCAATCGAGAATCTGTGGAAAGAACTGAAAACCGCTGTTCACAAACGCTCTCCATCCAACCTCACTGAGCTCGAGTTGTTTTGCAAGGAGGAATGGGCAAAAATTTCAGTCTCTCGATGTGCAAAACTGATAGAGACATAACCCAAGCGACTTACAGCTGTAATCGCAGCAAAAGGTGGCGCTACAAAGTATTAACAATTTTTCAGTTTTTTATTTGTTAAAAAACTTTGACATATCCAATAAATTTAATTCCACTTCATGATTGTGTCCAACTTGTTGTTGATTCTTCACAAAAAATTACAGTTTCATATCTTTATGTTTGAAGCCTGAAATGTGGCAAAAGGTCGAAAGTTCAAGGGTGCCGAATACTTTCGCAAGGCACTGTATGTCTAGCATTGAAGTAGTGATGAATAGCAATGGTTTATCAAATAAATATCTTAAACATAAATTATTATATCTATAATTTAAATAGCCATTTTCACATCCTCCAAGCTGTAAAGCCCTACAAAGCCCTAAAAACCTTCTAGAAACTCTATTTCTTATAAAACATTTGATCAGCATCTTGAAGTGGATGTTCCGTATCCTTGATGTTCCACAGCAAGTCTCTGTGGGATGAAATTAGAAAGCAGGTTAGTGGTAACTGTCCAGCCTCAATTCAAGAGTTCAGCTGAATTACATGAATTTACTTCTTTAAGCATGAGCAAACTACACTTGTTCTTAGAATTTCGGGCTGTAACAACGGAACTACTTTTTCTTTCAAGTGACCAACTTACAACTGCTGGGAAAACTGTAATTCTTGATATTTCAAAAGTGATTTATATGGCATAACAATTCCCTCCGCCAGAGCTGCCCAAACCTGTTCCTGTAGATCTACTCTCCTGTAGGTTCTCTCCAACCCTCCTTGAGGTCAACCGGTTTTAGCTTTAATTTAGCTAAAAATGATAATATGGTATGCTAAATTATGGTTGAAGAGAACCTACAGGATGATATATCCCCCGGAACAGGATTGGGCAGCCCTATGCAGTTCTTTTTTACACACAAAGTCATAGCCAAAATGCATAATTTAAATCAAAAGAGAGACATACTTTACTTTTATTGTTTATTTTTACAGAGCCAATGCACAATTAAAAGTAATTGCACCAGAGTTAGCCAATAGCTAATTTACATCTGCTGTCCCTGGGCAGGTAAAAAAATAAAATAACATACAATATTAAATAACATACAAAAGACAACGTGTATTTCCACGTAATTTAATGTGATTCCAAAGTTTTTACTTGATAGCATTTTGAAAGCTGGCACACTCATTGGTTCTGTGAACATGAAACAGAAGCTAGATTTCCTCTCCAGTGGTCATTTGAGTAGTCATTGTATATGAAATAAATAAGGCACAGTGGGGTGTATTATTTGTTCAACACACCACAGCTAAGAGCTATTAATATGTACCACGCTTTGCAGAGTGCCTGGAGACAGCACTTAGCCATGGCATATTGGAAATATTTCACAAACCCCCAAGACGCCTCATTGCTTTTATAAACCAGGTTCAGTGCCTGGACACAATGACTGGATACAGCGCTTAGCCATGGTATGTTGGCAATATATCATAAACCCCTGAGATGTTTAGTAACAGTTGGTACCTTCACAAGAAGTCACAGTATGTGACTGTTTTCCATCCAGGCACAGTGAGTCTTTTGGGTCACCCTCCATGATGGCTTGACATAGCTCTTAAAAAAGTTTCAATCAACTTTAGGTTTTAAATGACAGCATGCAACCATCCAATGGCGATCTGGGGTGCTTCCTGGGATTGTTGGTTCTTCCTTTTACGTGTAACTACAATTAAATGAAAGACTGAATTAGGCCAGAATAGATACATCCAGAATCTAATTCTGTATTTTTTGTGTGCAAAAAAATTAACATTGTGCTGCCTAGGTTTTTCCTTAAATTACACTCCTGAAGGACAAGAAGTGGATTTCAAAAGGTGTCGTTCATTCTTATCCAGAACTGCCAAAAGGTAGGGATGCAATGATTTTTGTACAGATACAATTAATATCAGAATCAACTATAAAAAGGCTTTTATAAGGCTTTGCACACAGATTATGGCATGTTTTATCATACTAGGTGTTACATGAAGCCCATTTAAAAAGAAAACACCTGAGCATTCAATTTAGAAAGCTAGCTAATGTTAAAGCATCAGGGGCCTCATTTATAAAACTTTGCGGTGGATTTGCGTCAGAATTGGCGTACAGACGAAATATAGGAAGTCCGTACGCAAAGAAATATTCAGATTTATAAAATCGTGCGCACGCACGTCCTACGCCGTTTTCCCTTTATAAATCACAATCAACTCTAAATGTGGCGCAGCTTTATCATATAATTGCCCATAAATAGTCAGTGAAACGCCCTGAAATTAATATTCATTGATTGAGAAATCATGGCAAACAGAGACAGGAAAACCAAGAAAATAAACTTCACTCAATGTGAAGTAGAAAATATGGTTGGCGAGGTGGTAAAGCGGAGGAAAATGTTGTTTGAAGGGCAAAGTGTGCTTATTACCAATGCTGAAAAGGCGTTGGGAGTGGCAAAATGTTGCAGACGCTGTAAGAAAGTCGGACCGTGGCCCAAATAAAAAGTGGTCAGATATCAGTCGATGTCAAAGCGTCTAGCGCTTCATCGCTAAAGTGTGTCTGCCATGGGAGGGGGAAAATTGGTTACATTACAGCAACATGTCTGCATCACAAATTATTTGGACATTGATCGAATGAAAATGCTTTCGATTAATGAAAGCATTTTCATTCTCATTTGGTGCCCTTATTATGGCAACATGAGTGTAGTCAATAGCACCGTTTACATTTGGGAAACCGGACATTGCACATTGCGCTTTTATGGTTTGCCTGTTCACCTGCAGTGTAAGGAAACTTTATGTAATCATGCGACACACCAAGTACACCTATTCACACGTCTGGCATAACCCGGCTAAGGGTTGGCTGTGAAATCCCAGACCAATAGAGCACAGAGGTCCAACAGGACGCCCCGAGGAAATCGGAACCGGCTCATAAGCCACTCGTCCTCGTTTGCCAGCAAGTCTTCTTGCTGTCTGAAAATGCGTTCCCTCCGAATCCTTCCATTTGCCACATATTCTAACAGCGCAAGATCAGCCATTGCGTGTCATTACACATTGGGTTGGCATCATGGCTTTTTATGACAGGCCTGCAACATAATTATGGCATGCTGGGTTCTCCACGACATTGCGCTGGAAAATGGTGCCATTTCATGAAGATCAGTGGCCACAACAGCCACCATTGGGGGCTCTACAAAGGAGACAGGATCTTATTCTGCACTTCTAATATAGTAAGTGCTATCTTGGGTAAGAAAGCTACTTAAAAAAGACAACATGGAATGTTTAGTGAAAATAATTAATTTATTTGAAATGCACTTCCTTTAACAATTGATGCCTGATTTTAAGCTTCCAAGTAAAACCAAGCAGTTGGCCTGCACCTGAGACCTGAGCGTCTCTATTTTCTCAGAGAAATTCTCAGAGAATTTCCTTTTCTTTGCCGGATGTTGCTTATCCATGTCATAAATTCTAAATGTGCATATATACAGTGCCTTGCGAAAGTATTCGGCCCCCTTGAACTTTTCGACCTTTTGCCACATTTCAGGCTTCAAACATAAATATATAAAACTGTATGTGGGCATGATATTTAAATTATGATTGATTTCAACCATCTGATTTATCAACACCCGTTTATTCATACGCTGGAATTGGAGTGATACAAATGTTTTGTAAATCATACGTGAGTCTCGTCGTAAGATGATTTCTGCGCTCAGATCTACACTGGTTTCAATGCATGTTTAATAAATGAGGGCCATTATATTTACTACATCTAATTCCATGAAAAGGTTGTTTAAATAATTGTGATACACTTTTATATTATTCTCCATAGTTTAAACGTAGAATATGTAGTTTGTGGCCGCTAGGGGTTTCTCAATCAAAACAGTACCAAAATATGTACTTGGATGACGTCAAAAAGTATTGTGGGATCATGGGTTTTGTTAAAAATATTATAACTTTATTCACGTTATGTTTGGTGGTTCTGTCACGGTAATCCGTCGTTGGTGTAGAAGATAGAGACAGGAGCGAAGGAGATGTAATAAATCAATAACGTTTATTCGTAATACTATGTTTAGTTTGTGTGTTTGGGTCCGGACGTCAGCGGCTGCTGAGCAAGGGTCAAATTATCAGTGAAATCCAGTAGTACTCCAAAAGAATGTGCAGAAGGGTTCAGCAGATATACAATTCTAGTACAATGTATTTGATGAGTAGAAGGTGTAGTATAATAATGCAGGTGAAAGGTAATCCAGCAAGTGGAAGATTCAGGGATCTCTCGATACCAAGCCAAGGTCAGGTAGACCAATAAATATTTCAGCCAAAACTGCCAGAAGAATTTTTTGAGATATAAAGAAAAACCCACTGGTAAACTTTGGAGACATACAGGCTGCTCTGGAAAAAGATGATGAAGTTGTTTCAAAGAGCAAAATATGAAGAAACTATAATAAAAATTTGCTGCATGGTCGTGTTGCCAGAAAGAAGCCCTTACTGTGCCAGTTTCACAAAAACGCATGGTTACATTATGCCTGACACATGTCATGTCAATGGTTCAGTGGCTGTGTAGCAGGTATACCACACTGTAGCGCTGTTCATCAGGATGGACTCTATTTCGGCCATTGTAAAAAATCAACAGCATTTTCTGAGGTAGACTGGCTCGTTTCAGCTTTCCCAAGAAGTCTTTTTTTAGCCTTTTAGATTCCTCTGCAAACAGATCCCAGTCTGTGTATTCACAACAGTCCTGCAACATTGAGTTGGCTTCCTCATACCACACTCATACTGCTCTGATTGTGGGTTTTGCTTTGTAGATCAGTGGCCTGTTGGCTGGGACAAGAATGAGGGAAATGTGGTTTGAATGGCCTAGGTGTACAAATGCAATTACTTTGAATACTCCTGGAATATTAGTGTAGACTTGGTCAAGTATGGTATCCTCTCATGTTGGAAATTGCATATTCTTATGGAGTTTAAGCAAGACCAATTTAAGGTTTGCATGATTGAAGACCCATGCTACAATGACTACAATATCTGGGTGAGCCATGAGCTGTTTACTGACACTGTCATGTAGCTTCTCAAAGGCTAGCTTAGCATTAGCTTGCGGGGGAACGTTTACTGCCATGCTAGTTAAGGTTGTGAATTTCTCAGTAGGAAGAACAGTCTGCACCTTACCACAAGGAGCTCCGAGTCAGGGCAGGCGTGTTTATCCACCATGTCTGTAGCTTTACACCAATTGTTGTTCACCAAAGATGTATGTTTTTATTGAGCCAAGTGTCTATCATACATGGTTTGGAGAGGGGTCAACAAGGCCTATAGTGAAAAGAATACCATCCCCACTGTGAAGCATGGTGGTGGCTCACTTGTGCTGTGGGTGTGTGAGCTCTAAAGGCACACGGAACCTTGTGAAAATTGATGGCAAAATGTTGGCAGCATGTTATCGGACAATACTGGCAGACAATTTGCATTCTTCTGCACGGAAGCTGCGCATGGTACGCTCTTGGACATTCCAGCCCAACAATGACCGTAAGCACAAGGCCCATTTGACACTCCAGTGGATACAGCAGAAGAAAGTGAAGGTTCTGGAGTGGCCATCACAGTCTCCTGACCTTAATATCATTGAGCCACTCTTGGGAGATCTCAAACATGCTTTGCATGACCTTGAGACATTTTGCCAAGATGAATGGGCAGCTAACCCTGAATTATTGCAGGTGGTATAGCTGCCCATTCATCTTGGCAAAGTGCCTCAAGGCCACGCTAACTATCACAAAAGGCTGCACGCTGTCTTTGATGCTAAAGGGGGCAATACACTGTATTGAGAACTGAGGGTATGCAGACTTTTGAACAGGGCTAATTTCATTATTTTCTTTGTTGCCATATATTCTATTATGATTGTGCCATTCATTCTTTTATGACCTACAGCTGAATATGAATCCCATGAGAAATAAAAAACATTGTTTTCCCTGCTAACTCATGTTTTCTTTGAAAATGGTACATCCCCAAGTAAAAAAAGTATATTTAAATTATACTCCAGTATTATACTTCTAGTATACTTATGTTTAACTATAAGTATGTTTTCAATATATTTAAGTATATTTTGAGTATACTTTCAAAATATACATACCAAAATAATATATTAGAAGTATATTTAGGATAAATAAAATACATTTCAAGTATATTTAAATATACTTTTTTTTTACTTGGGTCTACTACCAATTCTCCAGGGGTATGCAAAATTTTGGACACAACTGTATGTGATGGGGGACGAGAGACTGTTAATTATTTTGATTGCACGAAGTGCAAGCAATATATTGAAATCGGTAATTTTATTAATATTATTATTTCACCCAAATTTGGAACTTGTTCAACGTCATATTGCAAGCTTTTTTTCTCAGTTGTATCTTGTGTCCAATTATTGTGCAGGGCACTTGTATTTGTGAATGCCATGGATAGATTTTTTGGTAACACTTTATTTTGAGAGTCCAAAAAGTGTATCTGTAGATGCTATACAGATTATCTGCAGACGATCAACAACATTTTAACAAACTATCTACTAACCTTAACCCTAACCTTAACCCTTCCCCTAGGGTTAAGCCTAACCTTAACCATTACCCTAAAACATATTTTAAACTTACCCCTACCCTTAAACTACAAAATTAGTTGCATATCAACAGATAGTTTATTGATAGTCATATCATCAACAAACTGTCTTTAGTGCACCTACAGATGGAATTTCAGACTCTCCAAATAAAGTGTAACCAATTTTTTTTACTGCCCTTTTTATGTGATTACTTTCTCAATTCAAATGAATGACCAATTGGGTTTACCACCCCTGCTGGATCCTAGGCGAACATATCCAAGATGGCGTAAGGTTTGTTGTCTATATAGCCCATTTGTCATCTTTATTCACTTGTATTCATCTATTTCACTTGTATTCATCTATTTCTTTATAACGATCCTTCCTAAAATACAACAAAAAAACCTGGGGAAACTCACTTTACCAATAGGGAACCTATTCATATATTTACAACATCTGGATCCTCCGATATTAGACAGCTTGCTAGTTGATCAGCTATTGTTAGCACTAGCAGCTAGTTTTTTACTCCTCTTCCAGCTCACCGATACAACAATCTTCAGTACTGGGAAATGGCCATCTGATGCACGGCTCGACTGGTGTCCCCTGGATCAGCTGTTGTTAGCACTAACAGCTAGTTATTACATCTCTACTACTTCACCGATGTGACCTTCTTCCGTACCGTGGGGTGGCAATCCGATGCCCCGCTAGCAGTTCCAAGGTTGTTTAATAGTGAATGGGGAGATACTATACCTGTTTTGAGACATGTAAATTTATTGCATTACATTTTTCAACCATTTAGTTATGAAAAGACTTACCGTTTTTAGTTGCTGTGTGTGTGCTACATACAAACAAGGTGGCGGAATTTCTAACATATAAATAGTGTTCTATTTCGGTGCAGGAGCTATAAAAACTCATTCTGAACTCATTTGAAACAACAACTAAGCTATCCCTTGGCAAAATCTGCAGGCATATCAGATCTACAGACTAATAAAAAAATGTTTTTCCACTATCAGTATGTTTCTTGTCACTTCTACCACAAAGGTAAGCGTTTATGATGTAATTTCTTAATTGAAATAAACATTTGGCTTATGATAATAGTGTTGTTACAGAATAGAGAAATATAGTGTTCAAATTTGTCTAAAGGTTTTGCATGCATCTTTTTATAAGTCTAGGCTTATTATCCATGGCCACTGTATTAGGTACACATGCTAAATACATTAGTAGTCACCCTGATAGCTGCCCTGGCTACTACACTAACATTAGTCTTTACATTATATTTGTATATAAAGTGCCTTACGAAAGTATTCGTCCCCCTTGAACTTTTCGACCTTTTGCCACATTTCAGGCTTCAAACATAAAGATATGAAACTGTAATTTTTTGTGAAGAATCAACAAGTGGGACACAATCATGAAGTGGAACAAATAAAAAACGGAAAAATTGGGCTTGCAAAATTATCCAGCCCCCTTAAGTTAATACTTTGTACCGCCACCTTTTGCTGCGATTACAGCTGTAAGTCACTTGGGGTATGTCTCTATCAGTTTTGCATATCGAGAGAGAAAACATTTTGCCCATTCCTCCTTGCAAAACAGCTTGAACTCAGTGAGGTTGGATGGAGAGTGTTTGTGAACAGCAGTTTTCAGTTCTTTCCACAGATTCTAGATTGGATTCAGGTCTGGACTTTGACTTGGCCATTCTAACACCTGGATATGTTTGTTTGTGAACTATTACATTGTAGATTTTGCTTTATGTTTTGGATCATTGTCTTGTTGGAAGACAAATCTCCATCCCAGTCTCAGGTCTTTTGCAGACTCCATCAGGTTTTCTTCCAGAATAGTGCTGTATTTGGCTCCATCTATCTTCCCATCAATTTTAGCCATCTTCCCTGTCCCTGCTGAAGAAAAGCAGGCCCAAACCATGATGCTGCCACCACCATGTTTGACAGTAGGGATGGTGTGTTCAGGGTGATGAGCCGTGTTGCTTTTTTACGCCAAACATAACGTTTTCCATTGTTGCCAAAAAGTTTGTTTTTGGTTTCATCTGACCAGAGCACATTCTTCCACATGTTTGGTGTGTCTCCCAGGTGGTTTGTGGCAATCTTTAAACAACACTTTTTATGGATATCTTTCAGAAATGTCTTTCTTCTTGCCATTCTGTCATAAAGGCCAGATTTGTGCAATACACGACTGATTGTTGTCCTATGGACAGACTCGCCCACCTCAGCTGTAGATCTCTGCAGTTCATCCAGAGTGATCATGGGCCTCTTGGGTACATCTCTGATCAGTCTTCTCCTTGTATGAGCTGAAAGTTTAGAGGGACGGCCCGGTCTTGGTAGATTTGCAGTGGTCTGATACTCCTTCCATTTCAATATTATCGCTTGCACAGTGCTCCTTGGGATGTTTAAAGCTTGGGAAATCTTTCTGTTTCCAAATCCGGCTTCAAGCTTCTCCACAACCGTATCTCGGACCTGCCTGGTGTGTTCCTTGTTCTTCATGATGCTCTCTGTGCTTTCAACGGACCTCTGAGACTATCACAGAGCAGGGGCATTTATATGGAGACTTGATTACACACAGGTGGATTCTATTTATCATCATTAGTCATTTAGGTCAACATTGGATCATTCAGAGATCCTCACTGAACTTCTGGAGAGAGTTTGCTACACTGAAAGTAAAGGGGCTGAATAATTTTGCTCGCCCAATTTGTCAGTTTTTATTTGTTAAAAAAGTTTGAAATATCCAATAAATTTCGTTCCACTTCATGATTGTGTCCCACTTGTTGTTTCTTCACAAAAAATTACAGTTTTGTATCTTTATGTTTGAAGCCTGAAATGTGACAAAAGGTCGAAATGTTCAAGGGGGCCAAATACTTTCGGAAATCACTGTATGTCTTTTGAGACAGTAATTGCATTGCATTATATACTTTTTGGTGCAATTGTTTACAAATAATGAACAAAAGATGTTAGAGCTATGGGTAAGTGTGGCTAACTGGCTAAGATCATTGTCTATGGGTTTTCATCCAGTCCCCAGCATTTCTGGAGTGGAGGTACCATCATTAGCCTAAATGTAGCTATCGGTAATTGTGTAAATACTTGGAGGAACGAACGTAAAATGAAAAATTATATGTTGCAAATCCTGGCTAAATCTGTGCCTAATGAAGTTTTGAAAGGCTTATAGCTCTGGGACGATATTGTGGCATGTAGTAAATGTTTCAAATTGCGGAATATAATTTCTAGCTAGTAGCCAAGGTCCTAACGCTAAATCCGACTCTGCCGAAGCGACTCGCAGTGCGCAGGAGCAAAGTTTGCATTGAATTCTGGACATTGTGGTATTTCAAGTAAAAGCCGATACAGAAGCAACCAAACTGTACTCTCGGCTGTTTTCAAAAAACAAATGTAGGAACAGCACTGTATATGAAGTTAATCAGTCTAGGGTATTGTTTTTAAATACTATATTTCAAATGTTTTATTTACTCTGGAATTGCCCTTAAACTCATTGTCATGTTTAAGAAACCAGTTTGAGGTAACGTGATCTTTGTGACATGGTGCATTATCCTCCTGGAAGTAGCCATTAGAAGATGGGTACACTGTGGTCATAAATGGATAGACATGGTCAGCAACAGTTGTTTAACAACAATGTTTACTGTCACTTCCACCACAAAGGTAAGCATTTATGATCTAATATCTTAATTGAAATAAACATTTGGCTTATGATAGTATTGTTACAGAATAGAGAAATATAATGTTCATAGTTGTTAAAAGGTGTTGCATGGATCTTTTTGTAAGTCAATGCATTTTATCCGTGTCCACTCTATTAGGTACACATGCTAAATGTATTGATTAGTTACTGTTTTTAATCCGTGACTGCTAACTAAATTTTTTTATTTTTGTTATTTATTATTTCTTTATTGTCATTTGGATATTATGGCTCGCTTTTGGCTGTTTCTGTTAACATTTATAGCTTTTTTCTCTTATTCACTATGCCCTAGATAATTTCATGGTCCTTCCCTCTACTTTCTCTGTGACTTCATCTGTTTTACTCATCAAAGTCTCTTTTTTTCTTGAGTGGTCTCTTAATTTTTTCCAGAGCTTTAAGTGTGTATGTGAGCATATTTCTGCTATCCTTTTTTGCAGTCATGACATTTATTGTACATGGCAGTCAGGGCCACCCATAAGGGGGAAAAAGGGGAAAGCTTTCTAGGGCCCAGTCAAGGGAGGGGGGGCACGGATGCCAGCAATATGTCAAAAGTGCACCAGGGGCGGCCCATTTACTGGACCTTTTCAGGGGCCTACCCATTTCTGTTGGCAGTCCTGATGGCAGTACATACTTGTCATTAATAAGTTGATATATATTCACTGGCCACTTCATTAGGTACACCTGTTCAACTGTTCTTAACCCAAATATCTAATCAGCCAATCATGTGGAAGCAATTCAATGCAATTAGACGTGTTCAAGACGATCTGGTGAAGTTCAACCCAAGCATCAGAATGCTGAAAAAAAAATATATATATGTGTTATGTTGTAGTCAAAGTCAAAGTGGTTTATTTATCATATGCATTGAATAACATACATCATCCTATGCAGATAAATTCTAATACACCAACATTACTTTAAAACATTTGCAGTACTTTGAAATTGATTTCTGTAGTTCTGATGCAGATACAGCAATCCATAAACCTCAAGTGGAACTGAGAGCATTTTAACTACTTCGCAGATTTGAAGCAAGCAGACATACACTAGTGCTCAAAGGTTTGGGGTTGGGTCACTGTTGTATATTTTTTTTAAACCTAAAATCTTTCTTCCTTCTCAATTCTCCCTAATCCTGCCAGTTGTCTGCAGCTCTGCAACTCCTTAGCCAGATCTGTGGGATGGCGAGTGGCGCACACACTGTTCTTCCAACCACATGTTGCACAAAAAAGAAGCCATCGATGGCTGCAAACACATTTTTGAGATGGCAAGTTGTGAAGATTTCTCGAGTGATGACTGAAGTGCAATAAAAATTAGCTGTTTCTTGATAATGCAGGCGTGTAATTTATTTTTTAGGTCAGATTTGTATCGAGGTACTAGACCTAAGGTATGCCCATTCTAATTTTGCTGATGTCATGTTGATCCTAGGAGGACCCACAACCTTGGAACATGTTTCAGGACCATGTGGCCTGATGACTCCTTCCTGTCTCCTTCCTGTGCCCATCTCGCTGTGCTGGTGCCACGTCACTGCTGTTGGTGATCTCCTTTATCCCTGGTAAATCCAGCTGTACTTCCCCAGAGCATGTCCTGTTGTCCCTGCTCAAGACCACTGAATTGTGTTGATGCTACACAAAGACTATGGTTACAGCCCACCAGCAGTATGTCCATTAATGATTGAACACTGTAACAATGTCACCTTAATAAAATAGGCTGCGTACCTTCAGATTCCCCACCTAGTACAGCCAGAAGAGGACTAGTTACCCCCTTGAGTCCAGCCCCTCTTTGGTTTCTTCCTAGGTTCCACTTACTAGGGAGTATTTCCTAGCCACTTTGCATCACTTGTTGTTGCTTGCTCTTGGGGGATTTAGGCTGGGTATCTGTCAAAACACTTTGTGTTGACTGCTGATGTAAAAAGGGCTTTATAAATTTGATTGATTAAGAATTACACCTGGTGTTTTGTAATATCATATTTTGTTGTTTCAATGAGGTTTGTGCCTAAGAATTGTATTATTTATTAGTGTAATTCACTGCCTTAAACTCACAACTTCCCGTATCTATGATGTAATCTTTTCATTCAACATTGCAGCCTTTGCCGATCCTTGTGTTGATACAGAATGCTGGTGCTTAACGGACAGCAAGCAAACAGGATGTCTAGTCCTTTAGCTAACTATGCTGTTCATCTGCTGCCACTGTGCTTTCAGCACCATAACCCAAATGACTACTCACACTGTACAGTTATGTTCAAAAGTTTTGAGAAACTCACAAGTATTGGTCTCCGAAAAGTTTACCACTTCAGTGTTCTTAGATATTCTCGTCAGTGGTTACTATGGTATTCTGAAGTTTACTTACAAGCATTCCATAAGTGTCAAAGGCTTTTGTTGATAAATACATTACATTTTTGCAAAGTCAATATTTGCAGGGTTGAACCTTCTTTTTCAAGAACTCTGCAATCTGCCCTGGCATGATGTCAGTTAAATTCTGGGCCACATCCTGACTGATGGCAGCCCATTGTTGCATGATCAATGATTTGTTTGACAGAATTTGTGGGGTTTTATTTGTCCACCCTCCTCTTGAGGATTACATTGTTTTGTTCCCCGAGCCACTTAGTTTTCATTTTTGCCTTATGTCAAGGTGCTCCATCATGCTAGAAATAGCATTGGTCATCACAAAACTGTTCTTGGATGGTTGGGAGAAGTTGTTTTTGGAGGATGTGTTGGTACCATTTTTTATTCATGGCTGTGTTCTTAGGCAAAATTGTGAGTGAGCCCTTGGCTGAGAAGCAATTCCACACACGAATGGTCTCAGGATGCATTACTGTTGGCATAACACAGGACTGCTGGTAGCGCTCACCTTGTCTCCTCCGGAAAAGGTGTTTTCCGGATATCAATCAATCAATCAAATATATTTATAAAGCCCTTTTTACAACAGCAGTTGTCACAAAGTGCTTTGACAGACACCTGGGCCGAGACCCCCAAAAGCAAGCAACACAAGTGATGCACAGTGGCTAGGAAAATCTCCCGAGTAGGTGGTACCTGGGAAGAAACCTAGAGAGAGGCCAGACTCAAGGGGGTGGCCAGTCCTCTTCTGGCTGTACCGGGTGGGGGATCTAAAGGTACACAGCCCATTGTAATAAGGTCACTTTGTTTATCAGTGTTCAATTATTGTCCAACAATGAAGATATGATGGGTGGGCTGTGAACATATTTACGGATAGCCCAAACAATCTAAAAGGGTATTCATCAGATAATGTAACTTAACCCCAGTTCTTAGCAGTCCAATCCCTGTATCTTTCAGTCTGTCCCTGATGTTTTTCCTGGAGAGTAAAGAAAGCCTGGAAGTGGCTTCTTTGCTGCCCTTCTTGACACCAGGCTTTCCTTCAAAAGTCTTCACCTCACTGTGTGTGCAGATGAACTCACACCTGCCTGCTGCCATTCCTGAGCAAGCTTTGCACTGGTGGTGCCCCAATCCTACAGCTGGACATGGTCCTGGCGCTTGCTGGACTTTCTTGGGTGCCCTGACACCTTCTTCACAACAATTGAACCTTTCTCCAATAAATGGTTGATTTACGTGCAATCTTACTAGCAGCAATATCCTTGCCTGTATAGCCCTTTTGGTGGAAGGCCATGACAGCACGTGTTTCCTCGCAGGTAACCATGGTTGACAGAGAAAGAACAATGATTTCAAGCACCACACTCCTTTTAAAACCTCCAGTCTGTTATTCTAACTCCATCAGCATGACAGACCTTGTCCTCGTTAACACTCTCACCTGTGTTAACAAGACAATCACTGACATGATGGCAGCTGGTCCTTTTGTGGCAGGACTGAATTGCAGTGGAAATTATCTTTTGGGATCAAGTTCATTTTTGTTGCGGAGACTTAGAAATTCATTCCAATTGATCTGATCAATCTTCATGACATTCAGGAGTATATGCAAATTGCCAACAGCAACACTGACGCAGCAGCATTCTTTGGGTAAATTTGTATTTGTGCCATTTTCAAAACTTTTGACCACAACTGTATTTTTAAAATCAATACTTTGCCTTTGCTTTCCCCTATTCAGTAGCAAAGCAACTTCCTCCTCCATGTTTGTGAAGGACAGAATGCCACCCACTGTCATTTGAAAATGGGACACTCATGACATCCTTTATACTGTTTCATAATGATAAGTCAGAAGTTAGATGATAATAGAATGTGCAGGATGTCTCTGCGACAGTTGTCTACATACTATAAACTAGCCTTAACTCTACACAAACACACACACTGACACATTCGCCCTTTACACAAGATGAAAATGGGGATGACTTTATGGGTGTGCACATGTACATGTGCGAAGATATGCACATGCTTATGTGTGCAGTTGGTTGTGCATGCCTGTGTGTTTATAAGGGTCTCCTTTAATCTGCCTTATAATTAAAAGAGTGTGCCTACAGAGGCCAGCTCTGCAGCTGTCTGCTGGCTAAATTAAAAAGGAAAGATGATTAGGTGGAGGATGGGGGTGCAGAAAGACATGCAGAGGCACAGCAGGAAGAGACCTTTTCGAAAAAAAGGCCTTGTGTTCTCGGTTTAACATTCAAAGACGTGCTACTAGGCTACGAAAACCCAACTGACAGAGAATTTACCACCTGGGATAAATATAGACAGGGAATTCTAGGGGATTCTCTCCTCTCCCAGAAGGCTTTGCAGCGAGAAGCTTCCAGGCAAAGAGATGGGGGGAAAAGAAAAGCTTTTGATAATTTTTTTGTGAATCAGCAGGTTTATGTGGTTGCCTTGAGAATACACAGAGACCACTAGTGAGATTTAGTCATTCTCCCCTCTGGGGTCTTCAATTTGCCTCCACAGCACTTTTTCAATGAAGAGCAAACAGCAGCCAGAGAAAGGATGGGATGTTCTAACAACAATAATCGTGGTTACCCAAAGGTGAAATTAGCCCGCAAAAGTTTGTCATGTCCTGTTTTACTTGTGGAAGGGAAAGGTTGGAACTGCAATTGTTGCAAAGGAAGGAGGTAAAGTCTTCCCCGCGTAAAACGAATCTCTTCACCAATTGGCCAAACGTTTTGTTTTATATATGTATTTTTTTTACGTCATAGCCAATTTTGACTCTGTGGCTGTGGAATTCAGTGGAAACCATTAATCATCCACAGACAGGCTTTAAACCACGGTACCAGTTCAAACACATCCATTGCCCAATCCTCAATGTAATCTATGAAGAACAACATACTGATACTCGTAATCACATCATTCTATGTGGGAATTGACAGATGCTCACCATTTATTTACAACAATTATCTGAGGTGTGTGTATCTGCCACCCTCCTGTTCAAAGCCAATAGATGACAAAATGTCAATGAGTGAAGGTTTGAGGGGAAAACATCAGAGTCACCTGTCTCTCAAGGCCAGCACCGGCCACTACAGACCCCCCCCAGCCTACCTCAGCACAACTCTGAAATGCTGAATGCCCAGTATCGACATCTACACTAGCCAATACATTATGGTACTGTGAATGAGTCACGAGGGACAGGAGACAGCGTGTGGCCATGAAGCCTTCAATCACTACCATGGTGTGAAATATTAGCCGTTATCACAACTTATCTGAGCTCAGTTTCCCAGATACGCAATTATGAAACAAACAATGTGTGTATGAAAAAGTGTTTGCAAGCGACACAGTATATTCAGTGCTTGAAAAAAAAGAAGAAACACATCCATGTGTCTTCTCATTCCAGTATCTTCTCATAGCAGAGGCTTCAGAATAATAAAATACAAGCAAACTGAGCGGGGACTGAGTGTGTTGTGGCTCTATGAAGCATGTCTCTATTGTTTGGCACGCGTTTAACAGGCTACAACAAAGACAACCATGTCAACACAGCGGCATTGCAGATCATTTCTTCTCTCTTCTTGGAATGCTCACAGTCACTTCACGGATGACTTATTGCATATTTAGCTGTAAAAGCATGCTTAGAATATCTCGGCGTGGTCTCCGTTCGCAGAGCTGTAGCATGCAACCATGGGCTGTAGATGCGTGTTTGCAGCTCTTCATGGTAAGCACCCAACTTAAAGGCTCTGGAGCCAGAGTTGCTCTCTCTCCAGGGACAGAAGACAAGCAGCCAACCAGCTCCACATCAGACTCAGATAGCTGCCTGACTGCCTCCCTGCAGTGGATGAGTCCAGATGGGAGCTGGGGGTGTCACAGGCTACACATTTAGATTATAGTGGCCCACTGCTCTCATCAATCAATGTGAATAAATGTGTGTGAGGTGTTCCGTGTGTGTCTGTGTGTACCTACGCACATTAGGCTATCCCTGAGACATAGTATATCAGGTACACATATGAGGTATACTGAGGTACAGCAGCAGAGGACCAGGAGGATTAATGGGATGTGTGTGTTTGTGGTAGTGAAGGTGTGTGTTAGTGGGGTGGCATGCGTGTGTGCGTGCACAGGTGGATTAATGTGACGTGTGTGTTTGTGGTGGTGAAGGAGTGTGTTAGTGTGGTGGCATGCGTGTGTGCGTGCACAGGTGGATTAATGTGACGTGTGTGTTTGTGGTGGTGAAGGAGTGTGTTAGTGTGGTGGCATGCGTGTGTGCGTGCACAGGTGGATTAATG
>JACXGM010004563.1:0-37589 GCA_016801145.1 Umbra pygmaea | reverse complement strand
CTCTCTCTCTCTCTCTCTCTCTCTCTCTCTCTCTCTCTCTCTCTCTCTCTCTCTCTCTCTCTCTCTCTCTCTCAGCAGGCAGAATATCCCCATGGGTGCGTCGCAGTATCATTGTAGACTTCTGGGATGATACTAACATGAAAGACTTGTATATTGACAAATTTCATTTTGATTTACCTTGTCAAATGTGGAACCTGTTTGAACGACCAAAGACAAAATGTCTGCCAACAGGCTGATAAAAATACCCCTGCTATGATTAACAGAACTGTTAGAGGAAAGAAGGAAATCCAAATTGCACTAACTGGCATGGTAGAAAATATAGGGTAATATTTGAGGGGGGAGTATGATAATGAAGACTACTAGCAGTAGTTTCTTGTTTTAAGCTGTGCTGAACTTCTTCAGTCCCACAGCTCCATCTCAGGATTCTACATAGAATGACTCACACAGGTCGTGGTCTGCCAGTATCATGCTTGAACCACACTGTACTTTAACTAAGCACTGCTTCACGATTCTATTAGCTTTTTAGTCTATCCTTAAGAAGGATGTATTGCGAGAAAAGGAGCAGGGGTTTCTGACTTCCCCTAAGGTTATTTTCCAGGTGCTTCTGAGGTATTATCATGCAGTGTATGCGTTAAGCAGGCCTCTTTCATTCAGTTGGTGTTCCTTGTAATAGTACTTACAAATACAGTTGAGGAACCGCGGCTCGAGGCCCTACTTTCTCCCTCCCTCTTCCTCCATCTCTCTCCCTTACTCTTCCTATCTAACCCTGATGTCGTTGTTTACTCTGCACCACACTCAGACACACAACTAAATACATCTATTCATCCCACGACACGTTGGTCTAACACCGCACCAGCATCATCCCGACGATCGTCCCCTCAATATCCTATTCGTCCTTTGCATTAGCTGGTAGCGAGGGATTTCTGCGGATCTCCAATGGTCTTGTCACCGACCAGGGCATGTTGCGGGTATCGGAAAGAAAGGAGAAAATTAAGAAAAAGGACAAGAGCTTCATTATTTTCCAGAGCTCCACCAATGAGGCCTATGTATCCTCATTCACTGACAGCTCATTTTCCACGTGATCCCTAGCTTTCATCTGGTAGGGGAGTTTGTGCGATGAAGAAAAGGTCTCTGGGATTCTTCTTCCTCATTGCTTATTCATGGCGGCGCTGTAACTGCTATGCATGCTGGGCTAGCTGGGTTAATAATCTCCTCAGAGGAGCCGAGTGGAATCGCAATTGTTTGTCGAACATGGAGCCGGTAACAGGAGGTAGAGGGGCGTGCGGGTCGGCAGGTGGGGAACGCGCTCGGGTGGGAGGAGATTAAGACCACGTAATACGTTGATAAGGAGTCAACCAGAGAATGGGAGCTCATGTTGCACCAGCTGCATTTCAAGTCAGTGTGTCCACGTGTGTGCCTCTGTACGTGTTCTACTCTATGTAGGACATGTACTATATGCCATCATAGAAAGGAGCTGACCTGTCTATAAACATGATTGTGTGTGTTTTGTATCTGTCTTCTATAAGGAGCTAACTTAAAAGAGTAAGTAGGAAAGAGTTTTACAGCAGAAGAGTAAGAAATATGATATGTGTGTGTCTGTATCTGGGTCTTTGTGTCTGTCTGTGGTTAATGAGAGTGGTAAAGCGATCAAGTGAAAGGCGCTGTGGATAGAGGAGATATGGAATAGAACTAAACTTGACGACCCCCAGTCTGGGCTTGGCGCTGGTCTGCCCTGCTTCCATTGGAACATCGCCCTCACCTGTAAGCAGGGTTGGGGGGTCTATCTGGGAGTCATACCACAGGCTAGAGGAAGGCAAGAGACAGCCCTATGTATGGTCTGATAGCAGACAAAATGACAGCCTGAGGGGACAGAAAGGCTGGAGCCAGGAGCCAAGCTCACTGGAGATGAACTGACCGTATCTGCTGTCTTTGGGGTATAAACTCAATGTCTTATCTCCTCCTCTGCCATTTGTCCGATCTCCAATGCAAACACATTAGAATGTATGTTATTACAATTCAATTATGACTGTACCTGAGGGAATGTCATTTTCTTTTGCTGATTTGAACTGACATACTCTATGTTGCTTTGGATAAGAGGGTCTGCTAAATACCTAAAATGTAAATGTTAAACTGGGGTCTGTGTAAGTGGCAACAACCAACAGAAGCATTGGGAGGGCTATGCGTTTGTTTGTTTGTTTGTTTGTTTGTTTGTTTGTTTGTTTGTTTGTTTGTTTTGCTTCCAAGGGAACGTTGGTCCTTTTGTTATAGGGATGCCTGTTAATTAGAATAGTATCTATTAACTCTGTCTAGGTCAGGCTGGTTGACTGAATGTTGAGGCCTGGAGCATCCATCCTATATCAACAAACTATTGTTGAAATGTCAGTTTTAGGTTTGGGTTAAGGTTAAGTTTGTGTTATGATTAGGGGTGGAGTAGGGGTTGAGGTTATGGTTTGGGGTAGAGACATGCATTAACTCTGGTCAAATGTCCTCTCTAAACATTCAGGCCATAAGCTCCACCCTCAAAACTGAAGGCAAACAATCACAAAAATTCTGCCTTGGAGGCAGATTTGCCTCCCGAACAAGATTTATGAGGAAACACAACTTCCTGCCTGCAAAGAGCCAGCTTTAATAAACTCAATAGCTTCACGGCAGACTCCCATGTAGAAACACTTGACAGTACGTCCGTTAAAATGGAAAGAGAATATACCCAGGCACAAAAACCGAACCTGCCACACAGCATCAACAGATGCACTGTATTTACACGCCGATTGAAAACATGTCAACTGGTCACACACGGATAGGCATGAAAATATACATGCTTGCATGCATTTAACCAAGTACATAATGAATGGAAGGATATTTTCTGGGCATTGCAGTCCTTGGCAATAGGCCTTTGTTTTATCTTCTGCCTCTACCAAAGGGAAAAGATTAAGCATATACAGGGCTCAGTTTACGGGAGAGAAAATCAGCTGTCGCCTGACAAGTAACGTTGTAGCCCTGCAGTTTTCTGTCTAGAATACAATGAGACATTTATCACTGCAGCTGGGGAGACGAGAGGCGAGAGAGGCGCTTTTCTCCACTGCTGCAATATGCGTATCCCTTCTTTTAACCCTATCTCACACCTCCTTAAGGATACCAGAAAGCCTCTTTCCTCCTCTTTTATCTCTGTGAGATACCACTTGATCTGTCATCCTTTTTGCAAGTCCCTTTTTTTCATGTCTTGCTTTTATGCTTTATTTTAATTTCCACCCTGCATATTCCAACCCCTTTTGACGGCAACACAGAGTATATTGAACGTATATGATGTGTGCAGGGAAGATTGCCATTTTCCCCTTCTTTGGTGATAATTAGGGTGATGAAAAAAGGTTACTACCGTGGGCATCTGGCATTTCCATATCTCTCATTCCGCTTTGCGCACATTCAGCCAAGGATGATTTATTCCTTAACGTTCAATCATCCGGTAAGCAGAGTCCGGTATAGTTCCCGAACAGAAGCACTAGCAATGACAGCCTCAACGATAAACCGTGGATAATGCCATGCAGTGTTCTGTAGATCTTCTTTATGGGGTCCACAGGTTGAGGAAAGGTCAACCGAGCCTTCTTCTCCTTGCTCGTTAGTGTTTGTGTCCCATGACGACCTTGGCCGGATGAACTGGAATTCACCCATTTTTAACAGACCTCTGAAAATAGAGGTAGAAGAAAGTACCTTTGCTTGGCACAAAACAAGTGCATCTATAGCCTTCCTGTGACCAGCCGGGGTCCAGATTATGAGCTATCGATGGAAGATTAAAGCAACAGATGGAGAGGATCAGTATAGGTCCGTCCCTCCCTGTAGCTGACCCCCCACTTCCTGTTTCTGCACCTCCTCTACTTTGCCAGAAGGCCACTCTGGGCGGAACTGATAAACCGACTGATGCCGAAACAACCACTCACACACATAGTCCAGCATAGTCCAGAGTGTCACCAACACGCCTATCATTCTCCAAAACTAAAAGCTGATTTATATTTCTGCGTCAAGGTTATGGTGTAGCATACACCATAGGCATACGTTGTACCCTAAGCCGTCACGAGCATTTATGCTTTTCCATCGGTGTCCACGTTGCACTGCAATGTGATGCAATCAAGCCGACCAATCACAGATCTTGCGGCTGCGTAGGCTACGCCGTAACCTCGACGCAGAAGTATAAATTGGCCTTAAGAGTCCCTATGTATGTTCTGTGAACATCCATTGCTCCAAGACATTCAGAAGTAATATTTGGACATATTCCAGTCGCATACACTAACTTTCCATTCAAATGTGTCGATTTCTGTTTTTTATCCGCCTCCCATTATCTCTTTTAGGGAATTCCATTGAATCACTTTATTCTCCTTGGTTAGCCAGTTATGCTTTTTCAGGCCCCGTTCTCTTTCACCTATTCAGACCCTCTACTCCTTTAAAAACTGAGGAAAAAAAAGAAACGTGAGAGTTTGTCTGTCAAACTTAATGGCAGGAAGGACTCAAAATGGCTGTTTTTAATGATGTTCAACCTCTGCTCTCATGCCTTGCCCATTAAATCTTAGAGTCACAGACAATGAACTGCCCCAAACACAGAAGATTCACCGTTCATAGGAGACTCGCTGCCCGTTACTTGGACAATATTAATAACACACATTACTAGAATGGGAATATTGTGGTTCCCAGACTGAAACCCAAATGTTACATTATTCTGTATGGTGCAATATTTTTGACACAGGCCTTAATGGCTTGGTGGAAATGTTGTGCACTATGTAGGGAATAGGGTTTTGTTTGGAAGTCTGACATCCTCCTGGTTCAGCTCTCATTAGAATTACAAAGGGATCTGAAAACAAGCAACTTAATAAGTCAAAATCGAAGGTCTCACATGACGCTAATGTCATTCGTTGCTCACAGTAGATGTCTAATGTTACAGTATATCCTGCCACACCAGATTAGGTCTGTTTTATGACATTGTTTTCTTTGGGGACATGTCTGAGTTCTCACCCCCACTCCCATGCTATAAACCTCATTGTGTGCGTTTGTTTTGCCCCATCCCTAAACGAGGCATTCAAACAGTGTGGTAAAGTGCTAAGCTGAGCTCTTGCACGTTTCTTCACATTTAATGTGAATGTACAAAACCTCAAAGGTTCAATATGGACTCCTGTTCCTCAAATTGAAATTATTCGTTTAATCTCCCTTGATTACCTAACTGGTTTTCCATGGAATGGCTGCAGATCTAACCTTTCCATTTTCTTTGTTGAATTAAAGCAAACATCAAAAGCTTCTACCCATGTGGATATCATTCTGCTAACGGGCAAAACATGTAGGCAGTTTAATGACAACATTTTGCACTTTCTTTGCTGAAACTGAAAAATGTGTCCCTGTGATTTTAAACCGATGTAGAAAAATGGCTAATATTATCCATCATGGATGGTAAAATGTGAAGAATTACCATTCAATTGTGTTTTATCTTGTACAAATACTGTACACTATGCTATAAGAAAGCCTAGAATAGCTTAGTAGCTGTTTTTATTATATGATATGTCAGGCATTGATTCAGGTTTGATTGAACTGTAACTAATCTTCATTCTCAGGTCGAACAGATGATGTGGTGTTTAGTATTACCGATGGTCAGAACGTAATAAAAACATCTGCAGAAGGTTCTAGAAAATCCCAATATTTTATTCTGTAAAACAATGATACTGAAAAGGCAGACAGAAATCTTTCTTTTTACTCCCAGTACACTCATTGTTTATGACGGGCCAATACATGCCCAGCACTGCTTTCGAAGGTTGCTGCTCTTCTGACGATTCCCACTTCCACTTAACGGTTGTGGCTTGAGAGATGGAAGGAACACTTGTATGGATTTAGTGCCAGGTTGCTCACTGCTTTGAATAATAAACCGTTAGCCTTCAGACACCAAATGAAAATGGGCTTTTGTGGGAAAATTCCAACAACAAGCCCTGGTACAACATGAGCCCCAATGGCTTTTGTAGATGGAACTACATCCCACAACAAACCCAGTACAACATGAGCTCCAATGGCTGAATGGGTGTTGTTGAAGTGATAGGGTGACTTCTGCAAGGATGTTGGGTGGCAAGGCAACTCAGTATTCCCCATGTGGGTGATAGTTACTTGTGTAGCTTCTTTTAACTTGAGCAATGGGTGGCTCCAGTGAGACAGTGCTGGTCAAACACCTAGACTTGTTTAACCAGCCTGGCCACACACTCAAAACCCTTATCCACCCTGACCTACTTCCAGAGATTGTTGAAGCAAGCCGGAAAAGAAGAGGACAGGGAAAAGACATAAAATAGAGGGACCATGATGGAAGGTGAGAGAGACAGAGAGAAAGAGAGAAGGCAATGGGAGTGAGCAAAAGAGAGAGAGAATGCTCCTTTCTGCTAGTAGATAAAACGGAATATAAAACACATAGTCCTGGCTGACGCAGAGTGAACATGACTGAATGCGAAGGCATATTACATTAATTATGTAAGGGGCCTCTGTTCAAGCAGTGCCGAGTCTCGCTGGGAAGAGAAGGACAACGTCCCCAATCGCGTCATGGTCCCTAGCACCTAATTTGAGGGCCCTGGTTAAAAGTAGCACACTACGTATCGAAGAGTGTGCCATTTGGGAGGTAGCCATGGAGTCTGGAGATGTTAGTGTAGTTGATGTCTCAGTGGGCCGGGCCTAGCTGTTTAGAGGGAGACATTGATTTGTTGAGCTTGGAGGCTTCCGGACGTCCAGGTGGGTTCGCGGTCTGACGTGTATTGGCCTGTTGTGCTGGGTTTCCTGACCTAACTAAAACAACAGTTGGAAAATAAAAACATGTTAAGGGAAATTGGTTAATGGTTGCACTTGGATGAAAGCGGTTACTTGTGACATACATTGACCTGGTGATATATGTCGTCTTTTCATGCTTAATCGCACACACAGTCCTTTCAACCTTATTGGTTATGTTGTGTTAGATTCCAAGGGAGAACTGAAATGAAAAATAATAAATCCCTAATGTATAGGATGGCGTAGTGTTATGTGCAGCCAAATTACATGTTGACCTTGTACGTCGTTACAAACGTATTCCTGCTAAATTCTCCTTTAACAGTCTCCAACAGTGGTTGTACAGCTTCCACAAATAGACTAATTTGAGAACAATCCCATAAGGGTTTTTAGTGATGCCGTTTCCCAGGAGACGGCTGGAAAGCCTCAGCCACCTCGGCCGTGTGCACATAGTTTTCTCCACACACAGATAATTTCATCCCTGCCTCACTCTGCACACCCCCCTCCCAAATTGTCTGTCAACCACCAAAAGCCATACTCGTCCTCGCCCCCCCTTCACAGATGTAATTTACTGTCTGCTTTCGGTACCCCCTCGATCCCTCCATCAGACTCAAGGGTTTTTGCTGAAGCAAATTAGCTTGCTAGCTCGGTCAAGCTTAAACACAGCAGGAAATGTGGCATTGGTGACAGTGTATTTAAAGATGTCCTTCTGCCGCCGATGCCTTTATGGAGAGAGGGAAGGGAGTGTGTCAGCCAATGGTGGGCCAACGACTGGGACTGATGAGCCAATAGGGCTTTGAGGGTTGTGCCACTGTTGTTGTGGGCCAGGTTCATCTGAGGGTCGTTCAGAAGGTTGAGGGCCTCATGTTTCCCCACCCTTTCTAATGCAGCTCAGATAGGTGCTTTTGTGTGTTCCTGTTTTCATGCATGTTCTTTGGGGGATGTCTGAGATAAACCCAGTGTGGATACCATACACACACTGCCATAATGCATGCATGATATTGGACAGACCCTGATGTAAGAATATGGAATACAGTCCATGTCATAACTGCCAGGATGCAACTTTGCCATCATGTGCCAAGCATCACCCTGAACTGACCTCGAAGCACAGTTTGTTCTGGTTCAGTCCGACGTGGGTTATCTTAGCTCCATGTATGCCTGCCTGATGCATTTTTTGTCAACGTGGTGTGTCCCCGAAACAGAACCTCCAGCTGCTCAGGCACACACAAACACACACACACACATTGCATGAATTATTACAACGCCTTAACATGAGTGGCCTTCATCACATTATCACACCGGATCAGTCACGATCACTTTGAAACCTGCCCCTCTGAGCGTGCCCAATCTCCCTTTGTCCCTTTACACCACGTTCCCAGTGAAAGGTTAAGCTCCCAGAGGCATAATGGCATTTTGAGAACCTTGCACCAGGCTTCTGCGACCTCTGCTTGCCATTGATGGTTATATCTGCTACACAGAGTCAGTGTATGACTACAGTGTGGAAAGGTAGCTCACAGCGAAACAGAATTAGCCGCCCGCCAGGGCACTTGAAAAAAAAACAACCCAGCCCACCAGCGCAACCGCACGGGTGTCATCATTAATAGCAGCTCGTGCTCATTACCGCTACATCAAGCTGACCATTGGCTCGTCGCTTCTGCCTTTGAACAAAGCAGTGCAGTAGAGCAGCGATGACAAAGTGATTTATAAAAACAGTGTAGCAAATGCCTTGGCTTCTTTCTTCTGTTTTTTTTCCTGTTGTTCTTTCTCCTCTCCGCAGTTACACAGCTGTTAAACAGATGCTGTTTGTACCAATTTATAAGGCACTGCATTGTTTGTCAACACCGGTTTGGATGTCCATACTTTATAGCCGGGGAAACCTGCAACAGGATGCTCTGGATTGATGGGGAAGCAAGAGTGTAGGGGGGGTTGGATGGGTTTTAAGGTAAATGGGGAAAAAAAAATGCACACTGGAATTTGGCATGATTTACCATGCAGCTTTTAAGGGTAATTAATGAAAGTGCTACTTGTAAAAGCAATAGGCGAGCGGTGGGCACGGTTGATGGTGTCGACTGTGAGATATAAGTTTACTTGTCAGTTTGCGTTAGCTGGCACAGAGCCGCAGCTGGGGCCTTCACAGAAAGAGACTGGCCTGTCAGACGCACCCGGGCCCGCTTGACGGACTAGATATCGAATCACTTCCCTGATAAATTTACTGGTAATAATGCTCTGAAATGGAGGGGCTGCGACAGACCCCGCCTCTCTTCCAGTTCCCCATCCGTACGACAGCCTTAACACAGCTTCCCAGCCACCCTAATATCCTCCATAATTAATCATTTGACTGACGGTGAACAGGATGAAGAAGGGACGTCTGGAAGGGGTCAGTTACAGATTCAGAAAAAAATGGATTTTTGGGAAGAGTAGATTTAATAAAAGTACTGTATGTGAGAGATTATAGCTGACAAGAGGATGGAAGGCGGCAGGGGGACAGTGAACAGTGAGTGGGGAGGTGGGGTGGATAGAAGCCCAAGGAAGAGAGAGGCTGAGGGAGCCAGATGCTGGTGGGAGTAGGGGAGAGCAGAGGGGTAGTATGGGGAAAGGCCTCGGCTTGCTGCGGCGCTTGGAGAATGATGGGCTGATGCGGCGCGCGGCGAGGGTGCCCCTCCACTGTTTGTAAAAACAAGACCATCACACTCCATCTTGTGCTCCCGCAGGAGCCAAGACCCGCGGCTGATTAATGGAGCCAGCCCACTGAATTGGCTGGCTGGGATGACAGCGGAGCCTGGACTATCCCTGGTGGGTACCAGCAAAGGAGGCTGCATCACTTGCTGGCTCGGCCCTGGCTCAGGACCTGTAATGGAGGATGGCAGATAGCACTAGCTGTTACCAGAACACTGTGGAAAGCACCTCGCCCCAGTGTGTCTTGGTCAGCCATGACCAGGGTAATCAGGGTTACATTCACAGAGGCGCAGGTTTTGAAACATTCAGATAAACTACACCGCGTTGCATATTATTATGCAAATTTGAATTAAGTGTCATAAACATTAAATATGAGTTTTTTCAATCAAATTCATGGATGGTGTTGTGTCTCCGGGCTCTTTAGATCACTTAAATCAATCTCATACACCTGTGATAATTAGTTTGCCAGGTGAGCCCAATTAAAGGAAAACTACTTAAGAAAGTTGTTCCACATTATTAAGGCCACAGGTTTAAAGTAATGTGGGAAAGAAACATCTCTTTGCTGCGGAAAAGCATCAACTAGTGCAATGCCTTGAACAAGGTATGAAAACATTAGATATTTTACTTAAGCGTGATCATAGTACTGTGAAGAGATTTGTGACTGATTCAGAGCACAGAGAGGTTCGTGCAGATATTGGTGTAATGAGGAAGGTTACTTCCAGACAAATTCATCCGATTTAAAGAGAAGCTGCTAAAATGCAATTACAAAGCAGCAAACAAGTATTTGAAGCTGCTGGTGCCCTTTGGAATCCCACAAACCTCAAGGTGTAGGATCCTCCAGACGCTTGTAGTTGTGCATAAACCTACTATTTGGCCACCCCTAACTAATGCTCACAAGCAGAAACGGTTGCAGTGGGCCCAGAAATACATGAAGACTAATTTTCAAACAGTCTTGTTTACTGATGAGTACCATGCAACCCTGGATGGTCCAGATGGATGGAGTAGTAGATGGTTGGTGGATGGCCACCATGTCCCAATAGTTCTGCAACGTCAGCAAGGAGGTGCTGGAGTCATGTTTTGGGCCAGAATCATGGGGAGAGAGCTGGTAGGCCCCTTTAGGGTCCCTGAAGGTGTGATAATGACCTTGGCAAACTATATAGAGTTTCTGACTGACCACTTTCTTCCATGGTACAAAATAATTAACTGTGCCTTCCGTAGCTAAATCGTCTTCATGCATGACAATGCACCATCTCATGCTGCAAAGAATACCTCTGTGTCATTGGCTGCTATGGACATAAAAGGAGAGAAACTCATGGTGTGGCCCCCATCCTCCCCTGACCTCAACATTATTGAGTACCTTTGGAGAATCCTCAAGCAAAAGATCTATGAGGGTGGGAGGCAGTTCGCATCAAAACAGCAGCTCTGGGAGGCTATTCTGACATCCTGCAAAGACATTCAAGCAGAAACTCTCCATAAACTCACGGGTTCAATGGATTCAAGAATTGTGAAGGTGATATCAAAGAAGGGGTCCTATGTTATCATGTAACTTGCCCTGTTAAGATGTGTTTGATTGAAATAGCTTTTCATTTCAGTAAATGACAATATTCAGTTCTTTACAACCTATTAAATGTTTTCAAACTCAATATAATTTGGAACAATTCATTTTGAGTTTTTTTTTTTTCATTGGATAGTTTGTTCTATGAAATTCGACTTATACCCTAATGGTTGGTGACTTGAAAATTGTACTGACTGTCATTTGCATTGACTTTTTATGAAAATCTGTGTAAATTATCATTTGCATAATTATTTGGAACGCAGTGTTAATTGTTTTATCGGACAGCTCGAGATTGCTTTAATCAGTCTCTTTTATTCTATTTGGTGCCTAATGAGTACAGCTCTTTTCTTTTCATCTCAGACCAGGGTTGCCTAAAGAGTTACCGTATGCAGGTTGCCTAAAATTTGCCTCTGATTTGTCTGCTGAGGGAGCTTCAGCGGAACGGTGACAGGCTGCAGCTACAATGTAGATGCAATCTTGGTAATTCAGTGCGCGGCTGGTAGAATGGAAAATTAATATGGAGAGCAATTAGAAAAACAGCAATTCCACTGTCACAGATAGGGGCTGGTACCTTGAGTGCAGAAGTGCAGTGGGATTGCTTTGTTGTGGCATGTGAGGACTGGTGTCACTCTGATTGAAGAATGGACAGAGCCAGTGAGGGCACGCTAGCTGCCGAAAATCTTTGCTTTATAGGGGTCAGGAACTGGATAACCACTGTTCATTTCATTCTCATTTGGAACCAGAGCGAGATGCGGCCGACACCACCATGCAGCAAAATGAAAGAGACAAAACAAAAATGACAGCTTCGGCCGTTTGTTCTCTCGCTATCCCAGGGCCGATTATTTTGTCCTCTATCAAAGGCCGGCTTCAAATGCATAGTTTCAGCGACTGAACACAGATACTGATACCAAAGATGGCAAAGGGCACTAACAACAAACAAAGCAACAGCTATTTCAGGGGCGAGACAGACTCCAAAAGTTGAAAATCAATAGGAAACATGTGTTGGTCTGATTAATGTTCTCCCGCCGTAAAATAGTCCTATGATTTTCGATACTTTAGGTCAGCACACTGTGTTTCTACATAGATATCAGGCTATCGCGATCCTTGTGAATGACTCTAATCTTTGGTAAATTAAGTGGATAAAAGGGAATGCGTTCCTAAGCATGGAACGTCTATTATTATACCCAATTATCTTAAGCATATATCATCATCCACCTTTCTTTAATACAACTTTTTATAGACTCTGACTGCTCTAAATTCTTTTTAGGGCTCATCTTTCAATAACCCAAAGTGACTGAATGGTGTCATACAGAAGATCTCACAGCCCTATGGCCGCAATTAAGCCAGCCAATAGAAACTGTGTGCATTATCTCCAGAATGTTTTAGTCAAAGCCGCCTTTCTTTGTCTCCCTTCAAAGAATTACATCATGGTTTTAAATGGGTGGGGCAGTGTTTATTTTTTAAATTTGATACCACACATTACCGCATAAGCTCAAATCTTTTTTATTTTTTTGTGAATTATTCCCGATTTTCCTCCCTTCCCAATTCCCTCTCTAATCCTTCCTTGTCTGCAGCTTCACAACTCCTTGGACAGATATGTGGGATGACGAGGGGCGGGCACATGGTTTATCCAATCACGTGTGGCGCAGCCGCAGATTCTTTTCCAACACGGAAGCCTTGGAGTTGCCGGAGAGCGACATGGCAGAGTAGATAATCTGATTTATCTAACCCAAATCCCAGGCAGCGCTATGCCAATTTATGCTGCCTCTTGCAGGAGGCCCGGGGAAAGTCAGAGAACCCATGGTCAGGCTTGAACCCATGACCATCGTGACGTAGACCGTCCTACAATCCGCTACACCATGTGGTTCCCACAATATTTCTTTTAAGAAAGATTAGAAAGTACTACTCTAATTTGAGTTCACTGATGGAAATGCCATCTATGGTGATTTGCAAATTTAGAGAGCTTGTCCAGGTGTCTAAATGGGGAGTTTAAAAAAAGCACACCCACAGCAGGATACTGACACACCCTTTACCTCAGGTTGTTCCACCAGGAGGGGTAGTATTTTAGGAGGCTGATTAAGCAGGTCTCCTTGTGAAATGAATCCAAATGAGGAAGCTGGAACGATGGGAAAGCAGAAAGGCCTTCTTCACCCTTACTGGTGGGAACCGATGGAATTCTGGGTAAAACACAGATGATATCTACCAGGAGATTTTGACTTTTCCATTTAAAGTGTCATGTTCATAACTTGCCAAAACCAAGGCATACATATTTAAAATGCTCCCCAAAGCCATTGGGATTCGTTTGAACCCCTGAATTGGAATTAAAGGCACAACATTTCTGATTTGTCAGCACTGCTGAAGGACTTTTGTTTTTTTTCTTGTTCTTTATTACCCTTTTCTCCATTTAACTTGATTTCTATTTCAAATCTGGAACGACTGAAAAAAACAGGCAAGCTTTTGGCTCCCGATGGAGGGCCCTCAGTAATAAATAGGTTTTAAATCATAGATAGGAAATATTCCCATTGATATAGAACAGCTCCATACTGTACTTTAAGTCTTTTTCCCCAGAACTGATTGGCAAGCTTATTTCCTGATGACTTTCAATCGGCATTCGCAGCAGGAGGGGGTCTCGTTCTTGCACTTCCTTTCGGCTTGTGGCCTTTCAGATGGCAAAGCTATAATGAGCATTTAATTGCTTCATTTGTGAGCATTAGCTACTTTTTATTTTTTTCCCCCCTAAAGAGACCCGGCTTTGTCAGGGGTCGACTAAAGGGCCTGTCGTTCGTCTTTATTTTCTTTATGTCACCATTATTCTGCTGTGTTATCATAGACCTTTAAGAATGACATCTGGTTGCGTTGTTAGCCTCTAAGCTGAGGGCTGGATGTGAACGTTCCATTAATGGCACTTTGGCTTCCAAAATGATGCCGTTTACAACAAAACCACTCTTGCACCCGGAGGTCCCCCTAAAGGAAGGTGGTGAAAAAGGGAGTATTCACTGCATCTTTCTTGGATGGTATAAAGGAAATGGTTTAAATATGCCTTCTTTGTGGCCCTGAGATCTTTCAGTCTGTGGAAAGAAAAAAAACATGAATTCTATTTAAAGGAACTAGTATTGATCTGGAGGATGCTGATGAATCTGAGTCCCCCCTGGAAAGACGAGAAAGCTGATCATTGTAGAGCTGACGTTTCCAAGGGGAGATTTGGATCCAGGTGCTCTGTAGCCAGTCTTTGCCGCAGAGAGCGGTATGGATAATGATGAAGCTCAACCTCCTGTTGCCATGGTGATAACATTGACTTTTGGTGATGAAAAGCCCCTTTCAAGATGTGGACTTGTGTGCTCACCGGCCCTGGTGATTACAGACCACATTTGAGCCACCAGAGTCGATCAGGAGCTTTCTTCTCCATTTTCATTTTGCCATTTTCACCTGTTGGATTGTGTGGGCGTGAGTGGGTGTGGAAATGCATGTGAAGGAGGGCAGGAAAGTGGGGGCTGATTGTGTGTGTACACAAACCCACCCACACACACACAAGCTTGAGGTAATCTTTAGGCAAAGCCCTTCCATAAAACATTAATGTGGAATTGACGTGGGCCACCTATGGTCCTCAGTGGCTTTCTAAGCTTCTGGGCTCCAGTGCCTTTGGCATTGATCAAGCCCATATCACCCTGCACTTTGAACAGCCAAAATGGCCCCCGGAACAAAGAGTCCAGTCAGCAAGTCAGTCAGTCATCGGCCTATTAAGCAGTCATTCGGCCAGCCAGACAGTCGTTACGTCATCCAGTCATCAGTCAGCCAGCCACTTAGTCATCCATCAGTCAGCCAGCCAGGCAGTCAGTCTCATCAGATCACAGTTTAAGAGGAAGACAGCTCTGGCAGCCTTGCCACTAGAACACAATCTTTATATATTGATTGGCACGCCCAAAGCAGAGGTGCCCCTCAGAGTGCAGAAAAGAAGGGAAGAAAACAGATAATTAGTGATTTTAATTAGGTGATCTGTCAAGCTGCGAAAGCCAGATGTAAGCATGGGGCGCGCTGGGGGTCGATGGCAATTCCTTCCCACAATCCCTTCCTGTCACCTTGGGCCAGGCATGTGGGAGGAGGGGCCTTTGCCCTTTGCAGCCCACAACCAATCCAGAGGCTTATAAAAGTGTCATCGAACATCTGCATGTCAGTTTCTTTTACATGGCCAGTGCTAATAGAGAGATCTCTGAGGCACACAGAACTATTAAAGTAAATGAATGTCTGTTCAGGCTTTAACAAATTGGTTACATTGTCCATGCTGTTTATAGTATGTTCACATCATGCTGTATGTTGGTGCCTTATATCCATACATCTATGAACCTCATTGTCATTCTCATGTCTGATTTTTCCCTTCCCTTGTGTTCAGCAAGATGTGAGTGTTAAGCCATCTTTTGACTGCTTCATGACTGTAAATCGGTGCGAGGCTAACCTTCACTTTGATGCTATTGTTAAAACACAAAGGCATCTTGAACATGCCATGATTAGGTTATTTGTCCAGATGGTCAAATATTGAAATATGTATGGATTCTAAAGTCATCAAGAACAAACCCTTATTTGGCCGGCCTATGGATAAAAAGGAAAATAAAACGACATAAAAAAGGAGCGTGTGAAAATTAGAGACAGATCTCAGCTTAGAAAAAGAGGACAGCTCTTCAGCATGAAGCGAGAGCTCTCGCCTCTTTTTGTTGTTGGTCTAATGATACAAAAATCTTCTTGAAAGCCCTTCCCTCCGACACAACAAAAGACATGTGGTTATAGACTCAGACAAATATTCTTTTCCTGTGTTAAAAACATCATTACATATTTATAACTGGCGCCATATGACAGACGCTGAGCTAGATTATCTAGGCAGCAAGACGGCAACACGGCTGGTGAATCTCTTGGTGGGAATCTATCTGATTGCACTGTTTAAACCCTCGGCTTTTATCAAGTGTCGCTACTGAAAACCCAATTATGTGCAAGCTGGAAATTGACTTTTGATTTAACAATACATCCTTTAATTGGCGCGTTAGAAGAGCTTCAAACTTGCAGATCTTTAGTCTTCTGGAAAGTAACTGCAAAGGCGTCAGGAGAGAAGTAGGCAGGATTTCATACATGAAAGAGAAAGCAAATTACCCCCGAAAAATATAAACCAGTTCTGTTTGGGGTTGCCACAAACTTTGCTTAATTTCAATTTTTTGTCCTTTGTTTTAAAAAATGTGTCTGACACATTGCAGTAAAATGAAAGAAACAGAAACAAACTGTGGTGAAATACTTAAAAGCAACATGTAAATGTGTTAAAACACAGGAAGGTAGGCCAGTTTAAGAGGCAAATCTGACAATTTTCCTTTTCTTTCTCCCACCTCCTTTCTTTTCTGCTTTCTCTCATAACAGACACCGGTGAGGGTTTCCACTGCCAAGACGAGTGTCGTATCCTGGGTCATTCAGACCGCTGCTGGATGCCCCGTGTGCCTGCCCCGGCTCGCAGCAAATCGCCCGACCACTGCCACCCACGCAACAACGTCATTGCCTTGTCCATCGAGGCCACCACTGTGGATGTCCCCCACTATGAGGACTGCGGTACTGGAAGCACCATCAAAAGGACTTTTGCCACTTTTGGCAAGGACGGCCCAGAGGACCCCGAGAGGGGCGAGTTAAAGGGCAACAAGCGGACAATGATGGAGTCACAAGTGTGCAGCCCCAAGGCCAATGGTGGCGCAGTGCGTGAGGCGGGCAATGGGCGTGAGGCGGCCAGCCCCGTCACATCCCCGGCGCACGTAAAAAGCCCGCTGGCCAAGGCGCCGTCCGGCTACAGCACGTTGAAGTGCCGCGACGCCGAGCGCATCGCCAACCACAGCCTTTTGCGGCAGCCTGAGGGCAAGGACAGTGAGCCGGGCATCCGGGAGATTAACACACTTCTTCACGACAGCGGCCATCTGGAGAAAGAATCTCCCAGCAGCAAGCGCTTGAAGGACATAGTGCTCTAACGGGCTCTGGCATTGCTAACATTCACACACAAATACATTCACATACATAAACACACGTGTAAACCAACAGTTATATATATATATATATATACTCCGTATAGATGTGTGTACGCGGGAGAAAGTCAAGCCGAGAATTGAAAGACCAAGTGAGATAAAGGGAGAGACACGCTACCCTCAACAGTAATTTACAGGTCTGGCATAGCCCAGTTGTGGAACGTTACTTGAATATGCAGAGCTTTGTGTTGTGTTCCTGGGAAAATGCCAAGGCAGTGGATGTGGCTTTGTCGTAGTCGCAGTACTTTTTCTCGTTTGCTTTTCTGCTCGTTTTCCTGCTCGCCCTGTCTACAGCCAGCGGACAGGCTGGTTTCAGTTGACTGTGCGATGTGCTCACTGACGGGCAAATCGTGCCCCTTTTTTGGCCACCGAGGCCGGCACCATTTGGATTTATAAGGACTGGATATCTTCCGCGACGGATACACAAGTACAGTTATGCCTTTGGAACTTTCTTTTATCACTAACTGAGATTGCCTTTGGTTTGCAGTTTGGTCTCGGTTGCCAAATGGACTTGTCATTTCCTTTGTAGAGTGAGCTCCCCACAATGCAGCAGACAGCATGTGGCAGAGAGATGAACACGCACAGGATTCTTCCCCTCTGAACCAGTGCCTCCTTGTGCATCGTAAACAGTGGAAAGTGGAGAAGACAGACAAAGCCTGACAAAGAGGAGGCAGGAAACACATTCCCAGTCGATATTTTTCTTCTCCCAATCTGATAAGGGAATCTGAATTCTCTGTATACAGCCCCGAAGACTGTGAGATCTGCACAGTATTTATGGTTTATCACTGATTGAGCTAAATCAACTCTTACTATATTCCCAAGCGGGATAGACAAATTTCTTCTGTCAGAACTGAACTGTACTGAAGGGGGAAAAGACTTTTGAAATCTCCTGTGCCCATTCTTGATTGTAGCCTGTGGAGCACAATTAGAAACTTTGTGCTCTGGTCTTGTACTTTTTCTGACTTTTAATTATGGGACTAGGATAGAAGGGATCGTCACTCACGTCTTGCTATGTGAAACTCTGTATAGGGTTTGCTATTATCATTTTTAATAACCTGTTGTTATGTGACAATCCCTTTAATGTTTTCTTTCAAGAGTTAAAAAAAGGCAAATAAACATTGGTGTTCAACTGAAGCTACAGTAGCGTTTGTTACACAAACACAAAAAGAAAAAAACATATATGCCAAAATATATTTTATAAATAACTTAAAAATGTATAATGAGAATATTTAATGCTGTGTAGTTATTTTATCAGTAAGTTATACTTGAAATTAACTGGCTTTTGTTTATTTGTTTTTTTTTGTTCGGGGGGGTTATTGATTATTTTCTTTTACAAATAAACTTTTTTATGTTTACTGTGTTACCCCTGGCAACTGTTCACTTGCAGTCTACCTTGTTGTAAAGACTTTCTTATTGGTCAGTTCTTGTGCCATCAAGTTTCTGTGTGGGCAAATAGAAAATGTAAAAATACAAAAAAAGCAACTTCAGCACCAACAGTAGTGTGTCAGTTCAATGAGCTTAGAGTGAGATAGCAAAAGAAACCAAAAAAGAAGCAAACAAAAGCTTAAAGATTGCATAATCTTAATAGTTAAGTTCAATGAAAAGGGTAAAAGCTAGATGTTTTGTTAAGCTAGTGAGATGATTCCACTTATTTCTGTGTGTCTGTTTTTGGACTAAGGTTTCCAGTAAGTTCCCGTCCTCAGAATTGGTGATATGAACCAGACTGTAGGCCCTGTTGCACTACAAATGACCGAAGCAGACTAGCAGAGACACTTTGCTTAACTGCAATGCCATTATATACTATCACATTTTAATTTAGTTGTTATGTAATTAATAATAGCCAAACCGGGGTTCCCCTTACAGTCACAACAAAACAGATTTGGTGGAATCATGTGTTTGAAAGCAATGAAGGTCTTTGAAAAAAAAGGTTTTCAGTTGCTTTTGTAGTTAACACTTAAAATATGGAACAATGTCAATGAAAAAAGGACAAATTTGTATACAACGAAATAGATCATGTAGCTGAATGTTTTTTGCTGGTCTCACCCATGGCTTCTGGCAACATGAAAATCGGAATAATCACTGAATGTATACTGCAGCTTATTATTAAACTATTAAATGTTCTCCACTTTGTTTCCTTGTTCTTCCTAAGTGTATGAGATAACACAGTCCTCAAGATTACCATTAAGCAGTACATCATGGTATATTCATATTGAAATAATAAAAGATAAAATGCATTGTTGTAAATGAATGAGCATGACCACAACCCATCATATTGCAGTTATCAGTTTTAAATGCATATTTGTCTTCTTATAATCCGTTGAAATCTACAATGTGATATGAATATCGTCTGAAAAGCTTCCTTGAAATTGCATGATAGAACAGTGATAGAAATCATGCAGTATATATGATAAAATGTACATTAACTTTTTCTCTAGATGCTTGCTCAAGAGTCACAATTATGCTGCAAGCTTTTGTTAAGGGACGGCTCCAGCCAGTGTAAATTTCTAGCTTCATTTAAAGATGTGTGTCTTCGACCCATTTTAGTCAGTCAACAAACATTTTCCTCTTCACATGCCGAAAAACATACAGTGTGATTACAACTTGTGTTTGGCTAGTGATGCACATTTACAGCCAGCAGCCCACTATTTTAACAGTCTTTCTTCTTACAAACCTTGCTGATTGATTAGTTGCCTTTGATGCACTGAAGAGCCTGCAGCTATGAAACAACCTGATAGCTATGGCAGAACCTCTTGCATCTACCACTCCTACTCTACCTCCAATCGTTGACATAATTCACTCGCCGGGTGCCTTTACACTTCACCTCCCTCATAGGTGCAGATGACTCCTTTGAGCGTGTTGACTACAAGGCATAGAGGGAGACAAGTAGATGGTGGAAGACGAAAAACTAAGAACAAAGAAGCCTCTGAGCAGGAGGATAAAGCAGCTGTCCTCAAAGATAAGTGGTAGGAGGGAAGGTGGTTTTATTCTCCCTAATTAAACACTGCCTCTCTGCCCTCTGGTCAAGCCAACATGAAAGTTAGTGTAAAAGGCACTAGCTAACAGTCCCATTATTCTATTAGCAGGATCCTGTTTCCTCCTGTTTTTCCCAGGCTTTAGCATGCTGTTTGGTGTCTAGACCTCATGCTTCATTACAGGATCTTTCACTTGGGGGCTGTATCTATAGAACTGAAGGTCAACACTGCAGGATACACGGGGCAAAACCTGGGACCTTAAAATGAACAAGAACTTGAAATTTTGAATCAACTGAATCCCAGATTGAAAGTTTATATATAAATATATATATATATAAAGCAGGTATATGTATATATCATTCCCATATTTGTTATAAACCAGGTAGCTGTAACAATATAATATCACATACTTTTATTTATTAATATGGTTTTTAGTTCAATGTTAATTTACTGGGTTGGTGAATGGTTAGCTAATTCTCATTTTCAATAACGACCTGTGTACTGTATATTCTTCTAATGCTCTAATGCCCTTGGACAAACAGTATGAGGACATTTAAAATGAAACAGACAGCTACATAATGTCATTAAAGGTCCAATATTTCACTTCAAAAGCTGCCTATATTGTTTGAAATGGTTTGTCAGGGGCTTCGTTGAAAGCAGGTGCTGCCTAATAGTTAAATCCTTACTTACAGGCCTTCCAATTAAATTATTTAAATGAAATAAAAAATTAAATTAACTACCATATTTAGCACAATACAGTTGCACACACCCTTGCACTAATTCCAGGCCTTCCCTTATCAGCATACACACTCCCCTCACTTTATTGGCTGTGTTTGCAATTTGTTAACGTGATGTGTAATTTTGAGTCATCCCCAAATGATACAGTACGTCTCTCCATATTTAATTACATCTGATTCCGTTCGTCAGGGTGAATTCTTCCCAAATACAGCTCAGAGATTTATACAAAAGGTTAGGGGGACACATGTCCTATTAACAGCTTATTAATGTTCCAATTATCATTTGGTTGAAACGTCGAGAGGGAGACTCAGAGAACAATTAAATTGATCTATTTTTGACATGGACATGCATTGAAAGACAAGGGGCTGCTGCAGCTGATTGCCGAACATTTCTTCAATAGAAAACAGTTTAGCTGGCCCTTTTTAAGAGAGTCCCCTCCCCCTCTCCTACACCCATCCCTGAATAAGGGCAACAAATCTTCATTCCTGCACCGTCCACATTCATTCAAATGGCAGTGCAGATGTTTTTCCCGTAGAGCAGGGGAAAGCCTCGTTCTGACCTTCTGTTTCTCTTCTCAGTGACCTCTGAAACCATGGGACCCGTTAAGAGCTCTGCAACACTTTCACAGGGGGATTATTTTGGCAGCGAAACAATGTGCACCACAGTGTTGTTCCCCATCAAATAGCTAATGTTTTAGCTGCTACTGAAGCCAGGAGCAGGAGACCCTCTGAGAAATTAAAGGGGACAAAGAACAATGCTTTGTTGTCCTGACTAAATCAAGGGATCATGAATAGAGTATGTTTTTGCACTGATGTGAATGGGTGTAGACTTCACTTTTGTCTAAAGCTCTGGACAATGGAGGCATTTAGTCCATTGAAATGCATTTTCAAGCTAGCTACTAAGCAGACGCCTATCAACAGTTGGCCACTAGTGGCAAGATAAGTTGTTTTGGTTTGATCGATTTGTTAGCTGCCACGTAAATATCTGAGGCCTAATGTGCTTCTCTACTTAATTGCCAAACTCATTGATTCTAAAGGGATTCAAAGGAGGGGCTGGTCTGGCTTACTGCAGGCGCTTCCCACATCTATTTAATTTCAGATCAGATCTCAGCAGGAACTCGACCAGTCACGACCAACAGGACCAGACCATTAAAATGTTTCTCTTAGAGGAAAACCTGCAACTGAAACAGAAAACTATGTAACTGATATAATTTTTGTAGTTTGATATTCAGCTAATCAGCCCCCAAAAACTGCTGTTGATATATACTATTATTTATGGTCAAAACATGAATAGAAGAAAGATTTCAAATAAAAAAATGTAAACACCTCAAACATTTATCTATCTCATAATCTTCTGGAGAATGAATTGGCTAATCAACATTTTAATGAATATTTTCAATTACAAATGCTCCCAAACAATTCCATAAAAGAAAAGCTTATATTTAATTGACTTAATTATGTGATAGGGCTGCCAGTAATTTTGACACATGACAATATGAACAAAAAAAATTCCATCTTTAAACAATTTGAACTAATTCTCTTGTTTCTGCTGTTGGCTAAATAAGAGTCTTGGACAAATCTAGTTTGTGTCACGTCTCACTCTGTCACGTCTCTGTCACGTCTCACTCTGTTGCAGCTCCCCCTTCTGGTTCGTTGTATCTCCAGTGGTCAACGTCACAGGCCTACTGATGCCACCACCGCTTCTATACGCACCTGTTTGTTATTTTCTGTCATCAGTCTGTGTAAATCAGTTTTCCATAACCTCATGTATTTGTGCATTAATGTAAAGTGTTTGTTGTTGCTATGATATATTCTATCCTTTGTGGTTCATTACTTTTCCAGGCACTGCCTGCATTCTGCAGCCGTGGTCGGTGGATCTTAGTTGGAGATGCCAGGCATGCATTATGTTTGGGACTGGAGTGAATGGAACAGTGTGTAGGGCATCAAACACATTGTCTGATACCGTTTTGCTTCGCCCAGTCCGGACGGTAATGCGAGTCCGGTGCCCCCAATTAAGATCCATTCACTCCGGTCTCGAACATAATGCGAGCCCAGCATCCCCAATTAAGATCCACGACCGCAAATGATACTGTAACATATACAGTTTCTTCTGTTTTCTCAGAGAAAATTATCAACTTGAAACTGAATACTCCTTTATCGTGTTCTTTCCTCCACCATTTAAAACATTACAGAATGACACAACTTGAACTATGGACCAAGCAGAACAGCGTTGTGGACAGAGTAAAGGAACATGCGAAGATGCTGGTTAATTTTGGCTCAGCAATTGATCATCGTTTGGAGGAAACCCAATGCCGGTAGCCACATTAGTTCCAACCACCAACACTCCACTGACAGGCAGCCAAGCAACCGTCCATCTGTCCATGCCCAGGGACTATGACACTGCAGCGTACTGTTGTCAAAGGTTTCTGCTTCAGTTCGGCCTTTACTTTACAACATCATCGACTTCGTCAATGGGACACAAACAAGTGTCTGCGCTGTTCTCCTGAGTTTTGGTTGGTCCTTACCTGCCTGGTTGGTCCTTACCTGCCTCTTCATTGTTGTGTTCAAACACCCTCCTGAAGGCAGAGATGCAGCTGCGTCAGGGCACAAGATCGCCCCTGGAGTTTTGCACCCTGGCTGCCGGGTTTGGGTAAAATGAGCAGGCCCTGATTGACCTCTTCCGTTGTGGCCAATAAGAGGATGTCAGGCTTGAGCTGGACTGGGTTTTTATCAGCAGGTAGACATGGCCGTCCACCTTGACAACCTGCTCATGGCCCGCCACTATGCGGCATATTGCCATCTGCATCTCTTTGGGCTCGGAAGCACTGAGTCAGGCAATCACACATCACCCCAGGTAACACCCATGTCAGAACCAGTAGCACCACATGTCGCTGCTGGCAATTTTATGGATAGAGCCCTAGCCCTGTGTTTACGCATTCCCAGTGCAACAGTTCTTTGGGTTTTCTAACTTTTAACGAAGGTTCATACTTGACTTTAGCAAGGTGGTGGCTTTAATCTGCCAATTTGGGGGTGATTCTGTCCAAAAGTTGCAGATATCCCCCTAAGCTCTGCCCATGTGCCTTCTTCTCAAAGAAAATCACCCTTGTGGATTTAAACTACAACGTGTGATTGTGAGCTCACTATAAAAACAAATTCCTTAAAAAACTGTAAAAAGTTCTGGCAACTGTCCCTACGATCCAGGTATCCCGCTATGCTCTGCTTAACGCCCATTTCCTTCAAGGTAATAACATAAAATACTTTATAAACACAGTCAATGTCCATTAACACAGAGAGCTGATATTACTTTGTAACAGATATCTACTCTGTTTATAAGCATGTTCTGTTATTATCTTGATGGAAAGGTCCTGTAACAATAACACAATAAGTATGGTACTTGTAAAAAGTACTGGTTTCTTACATTTTTTTCACAGAAATTGTTTACAGTGCTGCTAACCGTAGTGAAAGCCCTGATAGTGTAGACACCCTTGCTTGATGGGGGCTAAACATATTTTTCTTGTCTGGACTAACCACCGCAACCTGGAGTACATCAGAGTGCTGGGGAGAAAGTCCTCACCAAGCCAGGTGAGCACTGTTTTTGCCACGTTTACCATTACCCTTTCTTATATTTCAGGTCATAGGCCTAATAATGTAAATGCATACACATTGTCCCACCTGTATGAGTTGAAGGACAAACCGGTGGAGGAGGGACCCATTATGCAAGGTTCCTGCATACTGGCACCTGTGGTTCAGGAGCTTAATGCTGATATCCAGCAAGGGTTAAACACTAAGCCTTGTCGTGCTGGTCTCTAGTGCCTCCAACCCACTGTGTGGGATAAGCTCATTTTCTGGGCCACACCTCTACCTCCTCTGGTCATCCAGGTATCAGGTGTACTGTTCGCTGCCTCAAGGACAGGTACTGGTAACCCACCTTGGCTAAGGATAAGAGGGTGTACGTTTCCTCCTGCTCGACATATGCCCAGAATAAAATGCTCAGTATACTCACCGTTGCCGACCTGGCACGCAACAATGTGACTTCATGGGAGCGTCTCAACTATTTATACTTGCACGTGGTGCTCACAACACTAGTTGCAGTCTTCTCCTGAACAGAGGTGTCGCAACTGAAGAAAGGCAACTGACTTTGCTATTTCTACAGACTAGAAGAAGAAGAAAAAGTTAAACGATGGCAGAACTGGCAGCAGCATTCACGTTAATGTCAACAGTGGCTAAGATGATCTTAACTGTTTTATTATGAATTATCTGTTTTATTATGAACCATTAACTGTGCTATTATGAATCGTTACTGTGCCCTCAAACATGCCCATGCTTCCTGTTTCCACTTTGTTGCACGCTGCGGAAAAAAAAGAGTGGTGCACAACCTCTGCTCGCACACTCTAAATCCAGGTCGGCAACGACGAGTATACTAATGCCTTAAAAATAAATATTTAGTTTTCCAAAACAATAACAGAAGATGACTTTGCATAAAAAATTAGTAATATAATTCGAAGACATGGGACGTTTCATTTTTTCTTCCGTCAATGGCGTCATATAACCTTTGACTGCGCTAGTTGCTCTAAGGTCCAGGGAACCGCCAGACATAACGTGAATAAAGTTATAATATTTTTAACAATACATTACTTTTTCAGTGAACCTTTTTTCTGCTGGAGACACTAGATTGGAAGGTTGTCATTGACTACGATAACAAAACCCATGATCCCACGCTACTTCCCGAACGTCATCCAAGTACATCTTTTGCTATTGTTTTGATTGAGAGCCCCCTGGTGGCCAAAAACTACATATTGTACGTTTAAGGAGACAAGACTTCTCCCTACAGATAAATATCATCCCCAGCCATCTCAGCTACTGAAGCAGGCTACCTCGCTAATAGCTGGGGGAGAAGGATAGCTCGTCACAGCTGGGGGAGCAAGCTACCTTGTCAATAGCTGGGGGAGCAGGCTATCTCATCACAGCTGGGGGAATAGACTACATCACGCCTTCCTTGTCTGTCCCAGAGCTGCCTGCAATAGCTAAGGCCATGGCTCCGCCCCCCGACTCCTCAGCCAAGACCAACTGCCCCACCTTCAAATACTGAGGCTCTGCCTCAAACCGCAGTGCCTGTTGCTCTGCCCACTACACTGGTGCCTGATGCCCGGAGCCTGCTGATCCGCCCCCTTCTGGTGCTTGCGGCCCCAACCCCTGCTCCGGTGCCGGTGTTGCCCCCCCGGTTCCAGTCCCTCCTACCCCCCTCCCCTTGCAGCCCAAAATCACATGAATTACGTTCGGAGGAAGCTATTTTGTAAAACTGAATTATGTGAACTTTGAACGTATGAGAAGGGCAAATACGTTTGGAGTGAACTATATTTTTAAACCAAATTATGTAAAATATGAACATATAAAGCACAGTGTGAATAGCTTTTTGCTAGAGAGGGGTCGGGGAGGATAAACGGGCATATAAATTATTCTCATTTCGGTTATTGTGAGTTCAAATCCAGATGGACAATTTGTGTGTGTTTTGTTCTCCATTCCAGGGCGATGCTGACGTGTTGTACATGTAATACAATTAAATTTATTTATATAGTGCTTTTCTAACCCAAAGATGTTTTACAGAAGACAATATATAAGAAACAACTAGCAAGAAGAACATTCAGAAAATAGAAAAATAACAAAGACTGGGGGGATGAATATAACACAGGTCAGGTCAGGAGATATGGGTAGACTAATACTTGTTTGAACAGATGAGGCTTAAGGCAGTGAATGAAGATGGTAATGGATTCAGAGTCACAAAATAATTGTGGAAGGGTGTTCCAGAGCGTTGGTGCAGCCCTTAAGAAAGCCCTGTCTCCAAAGCTCCGTAGCTTGGACCGGGGAATAGTGAGCTGACCAGCAGTGGCAGAACTAAGTCACCTGGAAGGTTGGTATTTAGGAATAAGGTCCGAGAGATAGACTGGAGCAAGCTGATGGAGGGCTTTGTAGGTGAGCAGATTCATTTTATAATTGATGCACTGGAAGATTGGGAGCCAGTACAGTTCTTTGGCATCACATCACCCCTATCCTTAGTGTGTGTGAGAAGTCTGGCAGTTGCGTTTTAAACTAATTGTAATTTGTGGAGAGATTGAGAGTTAATGCCGAAAAGAAGGGAGTTGCAGTAGTCAAGACCGGTAGAGATGAATGCATGTATTACAGTTTAAACGGCAGGAGAAGCATGATTGCAGTTATGTTATATCTGAGTGTCAGTCCAGTTTAAAGTGATGGAGGATCTGACCAAGGGGGAGGATGTAAATGATAAAAAGTGGGGGACCGAGAACAGAACCCTGGGGGACACCCTGTGTAACTACAGCTCAATCAAATTTATGACCATTTATGGAATTGTGGTGAGAGTGTGGTTCCCTCAGAACCCAGTCCTTTGAGTCTGATTAGGATGATCCGATGACTAACTGTGTCAAAGGTAGCACTCAGGTCCAGGGCACCAGCATCAGCAGAGACAAGGAGGTAATTGTAGTCTTTGAGGAGAGCGGTTTCAGTGCTGTGTTAGTGGTCGGAAGCTAGATTGGAAAGGCTCAAATAAGCAGTTATTGAGGAGGTGACATTGAAGTTGGGCGGCAACAGTCCTTTCTAGGGTTTTCAAAAGGAACGGGAGGTTGGAGATGGTGCAGAAGTTGCTGAGATTCTTAGAGTCCAGGCCAGGTTTCTTATAAATATAAATGACAACAGCATGTTTACAGCTGGAAAGGACAACACCACGGGAGAAAGATTTACTATTTGAGTGATGTATGGACAGAGTGCAGGAAGGTAGGCTTTAATGAGAGTGGCAGGGAGGGGATCCAGGGAGCAGCAAGTTGTTATTGATGATGCAATATGTTTTGGGATACAGTATATGACGAATCAACTAAGGTGAACATACAACATAGGGTTTGGATAACAGGAGAGGGTAGGTAATTAAAAGTGGAAAAGGGAACTGTGGGGATGGGTTAGGCTCACTGTGATGTCGAAGATGTTTATTGACAGTGGAAAACAGAGTCTAAAGGTTTGTGGAAGAAGTTTTGATGGTGTCAGAGATGAAAGAAGTTCTGGCAGCATGGAGAGCATCTCTGTACTTTAAGAGGTGAAGCTTATAGGCTTCAGCAAGAACAGTAAGGCCTGTTCTAGTCCAACGTTCTAGGCAGCGGCCTTCTTGCTTCATGGCACAGAGCTCAGATGTAAACCAGGGTGAAGAGGTAGAAGACATTTTTTGTTTGAAGTGTTGAGGGCAGTAGACAGAGTGGTGTTGAACTGATTGGTAAGGTCATCAGGTGTGCAAGGGGTAAGGTCCACAGGAAGGGCAGAGCAGATTGCTTCTAAAAGTGTCAAGGGGTTGACAGCTTTTAGATTGCGAAAGGAGATGAGTCGTTAATTAATATTGTGGGGTAGGTTTGAGGAAAATGAAAAAATTCTGGATCTTACGATCAGATAAGGGGAACAGTGACGTGGAGATTTGGGTAATGTTGAGGCCAACGAGCAAATGAGGTCAAGAATGTGACCCTTGATTTGGGTTTGGGAAATGAACATGTTGGGTGATATTAAAGCAGTCCATGACTGAGGTGACTATGGAGCTTACAGAGTCAACCTGAACGTTCATGTCACCAAGCAGCAGAAGGCAGGAGATAAATGATACTGCTTCGGTGAGTAGCTCAGCTAAGTCAGTGAGAAATGATTAATTGTTTTAGGAGGACGATAAAGTAAAATAGTGTTGAGGGAACAGGCAGATTTAAAGGCAATGATTTCAAATTAGAGAAATAAAGGAAGAGACATTTTAGTTATTATAACTTTGGATTTGTGCAAAACAGCAAGGCCACCACCATGGCCAGTAAGGCGGGTTGGCACAGGTAGCTATAACCAGGGGGAGTGGCAAGACAGGTAGCTATAACCCCGGGGGCTCGAAAATTTTGGGACAGAAAATTATCAGGTTGTTGCCAGGTTTCAGATAGGAAGAGAAAGTCCAGGTTATTGTCCAATTAGAGTTCATGAAGGAGAAGAGATTTTTTGTGTTTAAGAGACAATATATTAAGAGAGCAAGATTGGTAGTGCAACAAGATAAGTTAAGGTTGTTGAACATGGTAGTTTGGAGGGTACAGAGACAGCAGAAATCAACTGAGCGAGAGGAAGGATATGAATGGATACAGGAGTAGGACCATAGAGAGATTATGTTGGTGCTAGTGTTAGGATTGACAGCCCATTTGCGACAATAGCCCCAATGAATGTAGAGGTGTCGGCGTGCAATGCCCAGTTAGCCTAGTTACTACCAAAGAAAGGGTCATGTTGATTGACGGTTAAAACAGCAGGAGAAAACCATGGTAATCCTGCGCTAAGTGTTGTCAGAAGGAGCAGCGAGAGCAGAGTGGGCAGGTACATGGCGACGAGATGAATTAGCATTAGCATACATTACCAGACCAGCACAGCCCAACCCATTTTACACCTGCCAGCACCAGGGCCAGCTAGCAAAAACCCAGTAAAAGCACACCCTCACCAGTACAGCAGATACAATGACAAAGTGCATACTTAATCAATCTAAGAGATATCTGGGGCAACGTGGTAGCAAACGAGAGGTGATCAGGATGCCAACACAAGAGCCAAAGTGATAATACCTTTTGGAGAGAGGCTGCGGAATTTGCCAGTGAGCAGGCAGCGGATTGGGAAGAGTCCTCCAGTGTGGTAGAGCAGGAGAGAAGTCCAATGGTGGAAGTCCACAGGGAATTGTTGAGCAACTCCCTGATGAATTATTCCAGTTGGGTGGTGGTAATCCATTGTAGGGTAAGGAAAAGGTTTTCCACACGTTAGCGCACCGCAGAGGTTCAACTAATGTGTCGCAGGTTGGGAGACAGACTACATTAAAAAAACACTGCTAGCTAGCTATGTTTTTGCACACTTCACACATACAAGCCATTGAGTAGAAAAACAACAAACAAAACAGTAGTCCAAACAAGAACAAAACAACGGTTCCAGGGAGAAGCAGCAGTCCAAAGTGACGCCAGCAGACACTCTCTGTGGTGAGAACAAACAAACACAACACGTCACCATGTTTCTGGCAATTGTCTGTTTTTTTGTAATGTTAACGTTATCTTAATACTAACCTTAACTTTAGGAACGTCATGCCTAACATTAACCCTAACCTTAACTGTGAATATTTTAATATAATTTTGAACGCTATGGAATGTACGGAATGTGTACAATGATCTTGCATGAACCTGTGCAATGAAACGTGGGCAACGTGTGGCAACGGCAAGGACAACTGTCTGCTTTGCTGCTCCCTAACTTGAACTTTTAATATAGCTATGGTTGATTATTTCAAAACCCTACTTTTTATTTATTGACAAACTTGACTACTTAGCAAACGGCATTGGGCAGGATGATAAAAACAACATTTGTTCAGCAGAAGGAAGGCTACGCTTGGTTTTTAATCCAAATACAAGGGACAAAATGCACATCATTCTTGTTTCATGGACATAATTATGAGCACTCTTTACCTTTCTGGACATGCTGCAGGTCTGCTGTCAAAGTCCATGCTGCCATAAGCAAATACATTACAGCTAGAACCAGCATATCTACTCGTAAATAGTGCTGTCTGTCTAGCACTTTGCAGCACCTCTAATATTGATATACTTTCCATTTTATATAAAACAAGAAAACTACCCATGCTAATGCAAGGATTGGAAAATAGCAGAGTTCAGACAGACTACAGACTACTTTGTAAGTGATATTATTCAAGCACTTTATGATTTTTTTGATGAAGTTTTTGATGAAGTAGAGAACATTGTCAGATTCAAACCTATGCTGCAGCAGTAATGTTTTAGTGCATACAGCTGCTTAGAATTCTGGACCACCCTAGTCCAGAACAATGTAATATATACAACAGTTGTCTGCTTTACAGTTTCACCAGCTCAACGTCAGCTAAGAAGAACCCACTAGCATCTTCTTACATGGACATTTTGAAACTTCTTCCTGGCCTCTCCATGCTTCACATTACTACTATTAGCTGTAGCCTTGTGCCAGGACCTTCGGACCGGGAGGTGCAGTGATGAGATGGGTGGGTGTGTTAGCAGAAAATGGTCTTGGCATAAAGATCCACACCTTTAGGAGAATCCATTATCCTCACAGCAGGGTAGTAATCGGATCGACCCAGCGACAGGGCGATGCAGTCTTGAATGCAGCCATCTGCACAGGGCCCCGAGTAGGCCCTGGTTGGAGCTTGGTTGAAACCTGTGGAGCTAGAAAGTACTGGATCAGTCAGGAGCGATGGATAGTCCTCCGCCACACTATTGATATAAAGTTACATTCATTTTGAGGTGATGAGGCCATAGAAAAGCATATTATCTGACAAGAGACACCAAATTCATTCATGAAATTGTGCAAAGTCTTGGCGCATTTTTTTTTTTGTACTTTGGAACAGGTTGCTGTGACTTTCAAAAAGGCTCAGATTTGAGCTCATTATTTTGGAGATAAGCACAGTGAAAGAAAGGGGAGTGGTTTTTCTTGTCAGACAGCAGAAGAGGTGGGCTGGTCATCACTATCAGAGCGATTGCGAGCACACTCATTACCCTCTCTGTCGCCTGGCCACCATTGCATATCTAATTGACCCGGCCACTTCCTTTTGTGGAGAGCACAATGGGACTTTGATTGCCTGGCTGAAATGAGGGGGACAAACAATGCCTTTCATTCATGGTGCATTGCTACAGCCTCAGTGCAATGGGAGCCAGCGAGCAGATACCCCCCCTTTAATTGTCATTGATGCTAGACAGATGATATCATAAGCAGTGACGATGCTCTGATAGCGCTGACCTGGGAACAGAGTTCTCTAAGGGTCCTCTGTCTGGAGAAGAGCGGCCCTTGTCCTCAACCTGCCATCTCCACTAGCAATCAGACACTGACCTCGAAGGCACCTCTCTCATTCCTTAATCCCCCAAAATGAGGCTCCAGGGCTGGGGAACACAAATTGTTGACCTCCCCTCCTCTCCCTGGAGGATAAAAAGCGTTGATACCCGGAACTAGGAATTAAAGAGTGTGGCCTTTCAAAGGCTCCATTATTGTCAGTGCTAGCAGGGCCATGAATCTCTCTGGGCCTCTTCACAGATGTGCATTATTGGAGGGCTGATTAGTTGACCTAAACTCCCTGCCCACCAATGAATTATTTTACCCTGGCACAGGTAATCTCCCTGACCTCTGCAAATGATTGCCAAATGTTTAGGTTTACCATTGTCACTATGGTAGAAATGGAGATATGATACATAAGTAGTTCCTTGAATGAAGGCCTATTTTATTTACATATTTTATGTCTATTTTGTCACCTACACTTTTTTCAAGATCTGCTTTCAGAATCCCTCTTTGGATCCAAGTCAAACGTATCCCTGTCTGCCTCTCCAGTGCCAAGCCTTTTAGTGGAATATTACTAGGGGACTTGAAATAATCGGGTCAATTGTTCTGGTGCTACAATAATTCAGGAAGATGGATCACTGCATATAGCAAAGAATTACATGAGCATGATACTTTGAAAGTCACTTCTCATGATAAGTGAGGTGTGCTTTAACAGGAATATACGTTTTTTTTTTAAATATGTAATATCTTCCAGAAATTTCTCTTTGGAATGGCCAATTTTCATCCCACTCTTTATCTACCAGCAGTAATTCGAGATTTATAGATTAGCTTCTTGTGACTCATCCTTTAGCTTAGAGTGACAGTTACTGACACTAGACTCAGCACATGGAATTGCATGTACCTGTATATAATCAAATAACACTGAAAAATATTGGCTCTATGTTAACTGTAACATGTTGTTCATGGTATGAATCCCTATATTAAGCCAAATCTGTGTGATGCACAAATCCTTTGTAATGAGAATTTGTTTTCTATATTGCACTGTCCTCCCTCAATGGACTTAACGAGCCAGCATCGTCTTTATGTCAAGATATTTTGTATTCTTGTTTGAGACCGCGTTTACATTACGATGGATTTCAGCAACATTTTCGAATCCGCTCGAGGACAGCACGGGACGAGGATCAATTTTAGTGTGTAAACTTGCAGGTCTCTCTTGAATTCCATGTGACCTCCGGAGATAGTGCACTAGAAGAAATCAAAAGATCCCACCTGGGGCTTTGCAAACAGCCCAGAAGAAATGTGTAGTATAAATTCTTCATGTGTAAGTCTGAATGAAATGCTCAGGCACCTAGCTCAAGACATCTTCAATGACACACCCACAAATGTGCAATTGCAGTCTGGAGACAGTGTAAATACAGTATGGAAATGATTTGGTTTTGGCTCAAATGGACTGCTGAAATGTATCAGTTTGTAAATGCGGCCTGAATGTATTCATCAGTGCCCTGTATTCCACTGCTGGTTTGCTTCTAAAGCTAAGCAGGGTCGGGCCTGGTTAGTCCCTGGATGGGAGAACAGTACTGCTGGAAGTGGTGTTGGAGGGCCATTACGGGGCACTCTTGCCTCTGGTCTAAAGATCATTCCCAAAGCCCCAGTGCAGAGATGGGGACATCTGCCCTGCGTAGGGTGTCATCATTGAGATGAGACGTTAAACTGGTGTCCTGAATCTCTATGGTCACTAAAGATCCCATGGCATTATTCGTAAGAGTTGGGATGTTAACCCCGGTGTCCTGGACATATTTCCATTCTGGCCCTCATACCATCATGGCAACCTAATCATCCCTATCTCTCAATTGGCTCATTCATTCCCCTATGCCCCTTTACTCCCCAGGCCGTTGAGGCAAATGAGAAGGTGATCTCAGTCAACTTGCCCGGTAAAATAAAGGTAAACTAACTAGCGAAAGTAGGGCCTTTATTAATGATTGTACTCATTACCGGGGGACCAAGGGCCTGGAGCTAACAAGGCCAAGGTGAGGTTAAGCTGAGGGTACTGTTCTCATTGTAGGTAGGAAAGCCGAAAATTTCACCCACACATTGAGAGAAAGAGAGAGATGGTTGACAATGGTTTTGGCCAGGTGCTTGAACACTTTAACTAGAGAGGAAAACATGGGAACGAATGCAAAGTAGCACTTATGTTGAATAATGGCTGTCATATCTGAGCGAGGAGGAGGTGGAGATGATGGTGGATAGGAATAGTGGTGTGTTCCAGTGTCAGTTGGACCATAAATTGGACCCGAGGGTGTCAGCGAGAAAGCCGCTACCACCAAAACAGAGTTTTTCTGTTTATCAGAACTTATGAATGTTTTTGCTTCATGGCATGTATATCAATTGGCTTGTTGTGACCATTGTGGAAAAAAAGATGACAAATGAACAATGATAGAATAATCAGTGTTGATAAAATGCGGAACAAGGTGTCATAATAAAACTGAAAGGAAATGGCCAATAAAAAGATTGGATCATAATGTAATATGGAGTAAATGAAGTAGTAAACACAGGCAGCTTTGTTCTTTATTAAATAAATGTAAATCGAATGTTGATCATCAAAAGAAAAACATTTGTCATAACAAATAAGAATGAGATAATTAAGGTAGAATATTATACTACAATAATAGAACATGGGCAGAAAGACTTGAGATAAAATTGGCAACATGCTACTTCCATGACCTTGTTTACCTCTAAGGCAGGCTTGGGTTACTGTAATTTCCCCAACCCTAGTGCCACTTTGAAGTCTTATCGATACGTGCAATGCAGTGGCAAAGTTCCTTAAGCCCGGTAACCCTCTGCTTTCCCATTTCCAAACCAATTCAGAAAAAAAAATAGGTAGCTCAAAAAGAGGAAAATAATTTCTAGGATAGATGTAGGAAGCTACAAGGATACATGTTTTTACATTGGCCAGAGAAAGTATTTAACCAGCGGGAAGGTGACATACAGGAGTCTTCTCTGCAGAAATAAATCTCATCAGTTTAGATAAAATAATAATCACATAATTGAAGTAAATTATTTTATCCTGTGCCGATGTTTATTAGCGATCTTAGAATGAGTGGTGATGAGTGTGTACAAGTTCTCATAAAGAAATGGCATTTATATCAATGGAGCGAATGAGATTGTTAACCACTATGTTTACCTCAAGCATATACTAACACTGGTTGCATGCTACTGAAAAACATAGCGGTACACATGCACTACCTATGTGGCCGATGAAACACAACAGGACCCAATTGGAAACAGCAGTAACCCTGCAAAATTTACATTTCGTCTCCCTATTACAAGCTGACTGATCTGATCACTAGTGAAATCTCAGTCACAGACAATTTTCTCCCTTGAGCAGGCAAGTAATTAGAGCTTTTCAATCAATTGTAAGACAGACAAAGGGGCTGCAGATGTGGATGGGGTGTTGACTCTGCTGCAGAGGCATGAGCTTACCGTTACAGAGCTACTGTTGTGTAGAGGGGTCAATTTGAAACAGTGGACATTGATTTCACCCTCCTTCAGAAGAGTTGAATAGATGACCATGGGTGCTTTACTTTTTGAGGAACTAGCTATTTCACTCAATCTTTGAGAAGTAAACGTTTAAGTATAGAATAATGTGCACCATCCTTTCGAAGTATATACATTTCACAAACCAAAACAAGTAAAACAACAACCCTGCAGTCATGGGCGATATTCTGATATCATCTTTGGAGGGGACAATTACAGTATCATTTCTCAAGAGCAATTCCTGTAGGGGACACCAAAAGTAGTGCTGTAACACACAGCCTACGTTTTATTATGTGAATGGATATTGAGGAACCATAATTACTACTACTGGATAATTGATGCGTAACTGAAGTGTTGTCCCAACTTGTTCAAATGTTTAAATCCTAATAATAATTAAAATTGCAGAGCAATAATTTCGGGGTTCTCCATGATGAACTACATTCCCAATTGTCAAATTAAGTCCATATTTCACTTTGGCAAAGAGGTATTTACAAATAACCACTTTGTATACTTATGTGTTAATTGATATGACATTTTGTCCACCATCTTGAAAAATATCCTTTAATTACCACGGGTACCATGTTATGTTTGAATGTAATATTTCAACATATTGTAATACAATTTCAAATTGTTAAAATGCTGTCTCTTCCAATGTGTAGTCCATGCAATATTTGCAGTAGAATTTAAAATGGCTGTGCTCAGTTCACGGTGTCCATATTGGTCACCAGAAAATAGTTTAAGATTAACAGGTCCTTGCAGTCCTTAACACTAGAACCACCAGGCCTTCCACACTACCTATAAACGCCAACTGCTGACGCCCATCTGCGTTTGCTTCAACAGCAGAGAATTCACTCGAAAGGCCTCAAGTCTAACCAAGAAACAGCACACTGAAAAATATGATGGCATAAATGCTTTAATTTACACTCACCTAAAGGATTATTAGGAACACCATACTTATACTGTGTTTGACTCCCTTTCATCTTCAGAACTGCCTTAATTATATGTGGCATCTATCGAAACTAGCACTGACCAGTAGATAAGTCAACTCTGCATTTTAAAGTGAAGTTTACAACTAAAATTTCTCGAGTATATACGGTAGGTCAAACAGTGTGGAAAAGGCAGCATGGTGAAATTTGCAAATTAAATTGTGTACTTCCCAACTTGAGACTCGATACCACCGGCTATGATGAACCCACATACACATTTCACCCCTCATTCTTTGCAGCAGGACTTTTTTTAATGTTTCCAAACATTACGTTCTAGCTTGTACATTTCAGGGAACATGATGCTATGACATCATCATGCATTAATAGACCATTGTGTCGGCCATTTTGTATTGTATATCTTATTCCAAATGACCCTATAGGAACAGAAATATGGGACAACTGTATGTCAAATGGCAGGTCAATTGGACCTACGGTTGATTTTAAGAATATTTTTATAGGTGTGGGCAAATGTTCACCGCCGTGCGGTCACCTGATTGTGCTGCTCCACCTTCCCATCTGCTCACGCAGCTCACCTCTCTCTCTCGGTCAGTCTCACTGATCAGAGTAGATGCATGCTCGCTGGGCATTACTGGTGACTTTCTTCTACAAGCTCGCTTTTTAAATAAATATTTTTTATTTTTTTTATTTTACCTTTAACCAGGTAAATTGACTAAGAACAGTTTCTTATTTACAGCAACGACCTGGAAGCAATTAGGGTAAAGTGTCTTGCCCAAGGACACAACGACATTTGGCTCAGTCAGGAATCGAACTGGCAACCTTCTGACTACAAGTCTGACCCCCTACCCACTGAGCCATCTGCGCATACATGTTGCTAAAGAGGTCTGAAAATGTGCTAAATCTAGCAACAAAGTCGCTAAGTTGGCAATACAGATTTTCCCACAAGTGCACTGTACCTGCATAATGTGCTACTACTGACTGATGGGGGCAGGGATGGGATCAAACCATTGTGAGGCAATGGACGGGGGGGAATAAAAATACTTTTGAACTTAAAAACACACTATTAAGTGTCTATAATCAGCCTAAGTGCTTTCATTGTGTATAATTAATATTACAAAAATTACATTATGTTTACATTGATAAATTAGGGGAGACATATATTTTTGCCAGGAATATTCTGTTAACTTGATTTAGTATTTTTGATTGAGTATAAATTGATAATAGCATTAGTGTGGATTTTCCCTTAGTTGTTTTATCTTACATTAATATTATTTTAGCCAAGTGATTCAACCTAATTTTACATTAGGTTCTATTCATTTAAATCAATCAACACTACAACAACCTATTAGAAGTCCTGAAATTCGTAGCGAAACAGGTTAATCTTTGAGACATTGGAGTGTGTGTGATTGGTTGTGTTTGCTACCCATTCCTCTGTGTGTTTGTATGTGTACACTACGCGCACACACACACACACACACACACACACACACACACACACACACACACACACACACACACAC
>JACXGM010004562.1:19636-37791 GCA_016801145.1 Umbra pygmaea | reverse complement strand
ATGATGATAATGATAAAAAGCATGTTTGCAATACGTCTGCATCGCGTTGGAATAGAAAACAGAATACATGTAAAGATCCTTAACTTCTAAATCCGTGGCAGTGTCACGGAATTTTCGGACATTCCGTGGGACTGCCACGGACTTTGAAGTTAAGTGTCCGTGGTAGTATCACGGATTTCTAGGAGATCACGTTGAAATTACAACATGTGTCTAATCCAAGATGCAGCCTCGACAAAGGGAGAAGTGGGATCCCATAAGGCACCACGTTTTTTTTATTTGCTGAAAATCACACTGAATACTGTTATTTGACACATGCATTTGTTTGTGTTTAATTCGCGACTTCACCGCTCAATTAAATGGACAATTGTTAATGAGGTTTGGCTATTTCTTCTAAAACGATAGAGGAATGTGCATTTAAATTTAATTATAATTAAATTCAGGTACATTTGAATTGCCTAGTTATGAGTGTTTCCCGAAGATCATTATTTTGGTCAGCAAAACGTGACAATTGTGCGCAAGAAACAGCGTACATTGGCTGGATTTAAGGTTAAGTTGGTCATCAGGAAGAATTATATAGGAGGTTGTGTAGAATGGAAATAGCATGTCTTTAGTGGCGATGAGCCTGGATAAGGCCATCTATAGGGATGCGTCGTCCTGCCTTGACTATGGCGCGCGCTAAACTACGGTACAGTTACTTCTGCGCAGCCTATTTGTACATCAGGGAGATGATATGCATGTGGAGGAGAGACTTAAGAGAGAGAGAGAGAGAGAGAGCAAGAGAATAATAATAAAGCACTTTAAATTTAAATAAAAAATGTTTAAACCCTGTAACATCCTCATTGTTACAAAACGATATTGCACGCTTTCCTGGAATAAAAAGGCCATTTAGACCAGTGGTTCTCAAACATCTCCTGATGTACCACCAGACGTGCCACAGTTTAGCTGCAGCCCTGAACTAGTATCAAGACAAGGGCACGTTGAATTAGGTGTGCTAGCTCAGGGATTAGGGAGTCTGTTCGATTACCGACTGTGCCAAATGTCCTTGTGTCCTTGGGCAAGGCACTTAACCCTACGTCGCTCCGGGGGTATGTCCCTGTACTTTACTGTAAGTCGCTCTGAATAAGAGCGTTTGCAAAATGATTAAACTGTAGTTCAGATAGGCTATATGGACTGGCTCGTGGTCCCTGAGGAGAAGTTTGAGAAACACTGCTTTAAATAAATGCATGTGATGAATTTTCTTGGTTACACTACCACAGCTTGCCAGACCGTAGGCAAAGTGTGACTGAACGTGAAAATTATTATTACTACATCACAGCACCCCATAATCTCAATAAAAGCAGTTTGTTTCAATACATGTGCTGCGTCCAATACATAAAATAAACATATACTTCTCTTAAGAAAACACTACTTCACTTTTTCATCATTTGGACAACAACATCACATCTCAAATATCTGATTAAGCTATACATCCTTTTACGCACAAGGTGGTAGAATTGTAGATTCAGTGTAAACCATTCGGGGTAAAGGGTGTCAGTCTCCCCAGGCTAATATCTGCCTCACAGTCGTCCAAGTCACAAACAGAGTCCGTGGCATTTTCATTGTTGTGAGATAACTGTGATATCCTATCAAAAGCGTCCTCGTGCCCAATGCATTCCACCACGTTGGGGATCATATTCACGTAGGCATTCACGATTTCTTTGTGGACCAATGTGTCCTGGTTGTATGAGACCAGCTCGTTGCTAATATTCACAGTTTCAACTGGTGTTCTGGAGCAGAAATTACGACAACCCAGTAGACTCGCAAATGCTTTTCGGAACTCTGCATTGAAAGCGTAAATAATAGGATTCATTGATGAATTAGTCCAGCCGAACCATACAAATACATCAAACGTGGTTTCGCTGACACACGGAAGACCCGCGTCTTTGTCAGTCGGAGGTTTGTCACAGAAAGGAACTATGCAGTTTAAAATAAAGAAAGGTAACCAACAACACACAAATACACCCATAATTATTGATAACGTTTTCAAAACTTTGGTTTCCCTTTTAATAGACGTTTTCAATGTATTGTGGTGTTGGCACTCTAGTCTGTTTGTCCTACAACTTGTCGCGTGCTCTGCCGCACGCTCCAAGGAAGCTATCCTTCTGATTTGGATTTGAGCGATCCGATAGATTCTCGTGTATGTCACAATCATAATTGCTACGGGTATGTAGAAACTAATTAAAGATGAAGATATGGCGTATTCTCTATTTAGGCTAGAGTCACACATTTCTTCTACTTCCACCAAAGATCCGTTATTCACTCCAACTTCTTCGCCTTCACTGGCTTTGTGCCAGTTCAGTTGGACTGGTATGAATGAAATGAGTACAGACAACGTCCACGTGACGCTTATCATAACGAAGGCAACTCGTTGTGTCATTTTTCTCTCGTACCGGAATGGACTTGATATAGCCCAGTATCTATCCACGCTGATAATGCAGAGGTTAAGGATGGACGCTGTTGAGCACATGATGTCAAAAGCCACCCAGTAATTACAAAAACTACCAAATGGCCAATAACCCGCAACCTCAGCAACAGCTTTCCATGGCATCACAAGAATTGCAACGAATAAATCCGAAACTGCCAAAGACACGATGAAAATGTTGGTCACTTTACTTCGTAAATGCCGAATTCGGAGAACGGCGGAACACACCATAATGTTCCCCAGAAGTGTCCATAGGATGAGCAGAGAAAGCAAACACCCCGTCAATGTTCGGATTACCAACTGCTTTCCACTGTCAGACGTTGCCTCTGATTCCGTCGAGTTCCACATCTCCGCAAGAGGTAACCGGACAGAGTGGGTCTCCTGAGCCGAGAGATATTTTGCCGGATTCTCCATGTGTTCTCTCAAGTGGATAGCCAGTATTCCACTCCATGAGTAGTAATCAACTCAGAAGGTTCTGTCGTCCCTTCAACTGCCATTTTAATTCTAACTTATTATAGTTACAAAACAAGGTTATATATGCTTATTAACACTGAGACTGTAATGTGGTGCGTCCCGGTTTAGTTTAACTGAGCGGTTTGTGCGCCAAAATATTGAAGCGCGTCACTCATTGGCATTACGTTATTGCTGCGCGTGTCGTCTGACCTGCCCGGCCAAAGAAAGGAAGCAGCACTGAGACTGTTGTTCGTAGCTATTTTGAGTTCGTGAAGGCATTGAGAAGCCAATGCACACACGCACGGTTCTGGTGTGAACATTAGAATGAGTTAAGGATACCCACACGACGCATAAATTACAAGATTAGCATAGCCTAAGTGCTGAGGTTCTAGTCGGTTGGAAGAACTCTATCAGCATTCTATTTGTTATATTTTAAACAAGTTACACATTATTTTGGAATTTTGGAATGCTTATTCACGACCGTGGCTGTGGGCACTTGTTTAAAACAAAATTACAGACCTGAATGCCATTAGGAAATAACATATGAATGATCACTGAAACAAATAATTGAGATTTTCATTGCTGTGAGAGATTCAACGGCGAAATGCATGGGCGCTGTCAGTGGTGCTGAATTCCACCCAGAATCAATTTTCCATATCAGCGCAATTTTATCTCAGGACACACGTTTCAGAAATACTCCTTTTGTGGCTACATTTCTTTTGTAAATCCTCAAATTGCATGTATGGAGGTCATATGCTTCTTAGGTCATAAATAGCCTGTGTTATTGGTTATTGGTTGGACAGCTCTTATATTGTGCAAGTTTAAAGTGAGCATAACGTTTTCTGTTCATTTCTTCTTCAGGCTTATGTGTTCTGCAGCAGTGATACTAAAGGTGAATCACTCATGTAGTCCCTACGTGAAAGTAAAGACACCACTGCTCTGCAACATCTGCCTGTGCTGTTCAGTGCTCTTGCTTTGTTCGTTTCCGGAATTGAAACGTCATTTTTATTTTTAGATGCGTCCTAACGTGTCTGTCAAATCGTTTTGAAGCCGCATCAAAATAATCTCTCAGCGTCCTGCCAAATTCCCTCGTGTAAAATCTAGGCTATGTTTTGTCAAATTCGGACATTATTTATTTTATTCACGGAAAATCGTGCCCATGGTAATCTGTCATTTTGACTGATTTTCACCTGAACATAGTGAGTGAGGATTAAGGGATCTGTCATTCAATACCACCTGAAATGTCAACCAATAACAAATATTTAGGCCTATTGAGATTGTACAATAGAATATTTCCCCATTTAAATATAGCCTACTTTACAAGTACAAACATTATACTTAAACTCAGTTGGTTAAAAACTTAGCTATACTCAAATGTACCTTATATGAATGTGCATTTGTCAATCCGGGCTGACATTATAAATTATATGAAGTAAAAAAAATTATGATTGCAACAACGTATGTATTCCCATAGATCCCACTCTCAGACATTCTGCCATAATTTCATAGTTACATTTCAACAATCTGACAAAAATGGCTGATTACAAAGTTTTCATTGGGTGATCTTTATTGAAGAGTTTAATACAAAGATGATATATACTTGCAATTTACAATGTATGTGATTCTGATGGAAGTGTTACGCAGTGATGTAGGCCACCTGTCCCTAGAATGCATAAAAGTCATGTTTTTTATTTAACTGACCTGGTGTGTTGAATTTGTAATTTCTGAACACACCAATTAAGAAGCTCCGATTGATGATTTAACTGTAAAAAATCCCGTCATTTCGGCGCAATCCAGGAACATAATGGTTCAGTTCTGTAGTCTATGAAAGGCAAGAAACCAAATTAACATTTTGTCGCCATCTCGTGGCCATTGACCAGCTATTCGATAAAGACCAATAGGCTTATATAAGCTGTTAAAGACGTTAAATGCAAAAAATACGCATTGCAAACTTAGAGTTGGGGTGAGAATTTTAGAATGAATTTATTAGTGTTTTGCCCAAAAATATGGCTTCAGTTCCAGCCATTGTGTTATTGACATCTGAGCATTGAGCACTGAGCTTTGCTCTACCTAATTAACTAAATTGTGAACATTCCTCTTACATTTAGTGAAGATCTCAACTATGGTAGGCATATTGGACCTATTTGCAACTAACATGTGATTTATGAGATGTCTTCACCATTTCACTGTAGATAAAATACATGCAATACTCAGTTAATTGAACATACAGTATTTGTAATAATTTCACAATAATTTTTAACACAGCCTAAATTTACAGTACCTTCAATCTACATTCAGATATGCAGCCCACACAGAGTATATAGAACTGGTGCAGGTTAACTAATAAGTACTGACCACAGATTGGCACATACAACAAGTATAGTAGTTAGCACCAGTGTAGAACTTGTTGTTTTTTGATAGTTCACTACTGTAGCAGCCTATCTGAATACAGTATATTGTTCAAAAATGAAAAAGAGCCTAGTTCAACAATGAGTACATTCATAAAATAATAATTACTTCACAGGTAAAGATTTTTGCAAATGCTCACTTCAAGACTTCAATAGAATTAATTCAGTTTGGGAAAAATCATTTTGAAACAACTTGGCTTGAATTTTTTCATAAACATCCATCGCAGTTAAGGGATCTTGTACATCGGATCTGTGCAAATATTGTAGTTACTTTAAAAAACAAATGAGCAACAGTGTCATAGTGAGCTTTTTAAATGAGTTCGAAATGCAAATTGTAAATTGTAGTAGGCCTTCGTTTACTACATTCACATTACGGAACAGCAGAGCAAATGGTGAATCAATAGAGAATTCATACTTGTTTCATACTTAGTCCAGGAAGAAGGTTATGGGTCCAGGGGAAAAACTTGTTGATTGATGCATATTTTCTGTTACTGTTTGCGTGTTTAGTCAAATTGAGTTCCATAAGTACTATGATCTGATATAGATATGTGTTAGGAAACCAAGAAGAGTTTAGCCTCATAGAGCTGTCACCACACAACCAAATATGTTCTTGATCAAACATACATATTATGTCAACAAACCCTAACAGCAGACAGTCAATACAATTCATTTTTTCCAATAGATTCTCAGAACTACATTGTGAGAGAAATTCTGAGAACTATTTGCAGGACTTTTAGAGAACTACAATCCCATGAGGCATTTCTGTGAGATCCTGAGAACTACAGCCCAATAGATGTTTGCAAGACATTCTGAGAACTAGAGTCCAACATTACAGTGAAGAGCTTTCTGTCTAGTGCTGCACTATACTTCAGTACATTTAGGACTGGAAACTGCAGCCAGCCAAGCAGTTCAAGTTTCTGACAGAGCTATGTTTTGATTTGCCTGTATATTCTCCCGGCCAATGAGAACATCTTCCATGAAAACAATGTGCATTTAAAACATACATAAAAATGGCACACAAAAATAATATAAGGTTAAGGCTTTTACGTTGCACTTCATCATTCCAAACCATAGCACAGCTCTATATAAATATATCATGAAGGCAGGAAGAACCTATTTGGCTTCTATACAATATTGGATTGTTTCTGCGAACATGGTGGTGTGTGAGGCACATAACTGAGTCAGTATTAAAGAGCTCATATTATGCTTATTTTCAGGTTTATAATTGTATTTAGAGGGTGTACCAGAATAGGTTTACACGGTTTAATAAAAAACTGCACTTTGCAGCAGCTCCTCTATTTACCCTGGGTGTTGAACTCTTCGTTTTAAGCAAACTCCTGCACTAGATAGAAAGTTATCTTCTGCTAACTTTCTTATGTTAGCTCACAAGGCTACATTTGACTTTGATCGTAACAGCAGCTGATATAAACACAACAGCAATATTTAACATCTTGAAATACACAAACCATCACCATATTTAAAAAAGAAGCTGTTAAATGTAACTCCCGTTACAAGCTGATGTCAGTTCGTCACGGAAGTAAAGGCTTGACTACAATGGAGCTGTTTGGAACAGTGTTTCCTTTTGGAGATAGAAACTCCCTTTGGGTTGGACTTTGGTCTTTTTCACTTTTTAAACCTATTACATGCACAACAAAAACACATAACACAATTAAGAAAAGGGAAAAAGCCAAAAAGCATAATATTAGCACTTTAAAAGATGCGTCATGGCAGGTGAACTAGTTTCATTTATCAAATAACTGCCTCGATGCATTCACACATAGAGCACTTAGCACCCGATGATGTCCGTCGACAATTAGAATGTAGCATTTCCAATTGTCTTAGAGAGCTGTTGGCAAGAACCACCACTGTCACCTTCAAACTGTCTACAGATAAGTTGATAGTCAAAGTTCACATACAGTAGCAATCACAGTAATTCAACTCCCATTGCAAATCGGGTTTGTTGTCAAAATGTACAGACTCTCAGCTGTTTGCAATGAACAAATCAAACAAAAGCAATTGAAATAGCTCAACCCTGAAGGCTTCAAGTGGTTTCCCCAAATCCAAATGAAAATGCCACTTATAATGTCTTATCTAGTCTCACAATTATTCAACTCCATGAACACAATCTATCACTACAGCAAAAATATATAAAACACATGGTCTCAAGCACATCGATGCAACCAATCAAGAGCTTCATTAATTGCACTAGGTGTGCTTGAGCTGGAACACATGAAATTCCTGAGTTGGCTAGGGATTTGTTGATTGTCACGTTTGACAGCATGTTAGGAACATGGCTATGACAAAAGAATGGTCCAAAAAATTAAGAGATTGTCGCCCTTCACAAACAAGGAACTGGATACAAATAGATAGTGATGGAACAGAATTTTCCCAGAGACACTGTTAGAAACATAGTTCACAAGTTCAAAGTTAAGGGATCAGTTGTTACACTACCTGGATGGAGCAGAAAAGGGTAGCTATCAATGGCTGTAACCAGATTTCTGAGATGGCAGGTTGTGAAAAACACATGAGTGACTGCAAAAGACCTGTAGCAAGACTTGGTGTCAACAGCCACTGAGGTGTCAGTGAGCACTGTAAGGCATGTACACTAAACACATAAGGTTTTCATGCCAGAACTCCAAGCTGTACACTACTACTGAAAAAGTCAGGCTCCAAATATGCTCAAAATCATATAAGGAAGCCACAGGGGTTTTGGGATTCTGGTGTGTGTAGCGATTAAATAAAACTGGAACTTTTTGGCACGATGGATCAGCTGTTTGTCTGGAGGAAAAAGAATGAAGCATATGCTGAAAACATCACTCTGCCCCAAGTCAAGCATGGTGGTGGCTCTGTGATGCTCTGGGGCTGCTTTGCATCCTCTGGCACAGGAAACCTGCACCATGTGGAAAGCAAGGTGGATTCATTGAAGTATCAGGACATCCTAGGAGAAAACGTTATGCCTGTGAAGGAGCTGAATTTTGGGCGTCACTGGACTTTCCAACGGGCAGTGATCCCAAGCATATCTCACCAAGGTCTGGTTGCAAAATAAGTCCTGGAAGATGCTACAGTGGCCATCACAGTCATCTGGCTTGAACCCCATTGAAAATCCCTGAGGACATTTCTCATGAGGAATGAGCTAAGATTCCTCAGGAATGCTTCGAAAAGCTGGTGTCTGTCTATGCATCTCATTCGCAGCGGGTCATGAGAGCAAAAGGTCATGACAGCTCTACTAAGCACTAAAGGTGCTTGCCATGAAGGGGTTGATTAATTTTGAGACTGGAGAAGTTATTATCATTTGCGTCAGCATTTGAAATTTGGGTAAACCACGTGAAGCAGTCCTTGAGTTGAGCTATTTCAATTGCTTTTGTTTGATTTGTTATTTGCAAACAGTAAAAATCTGTACATTTTTACAATAAACCTGATTTGCCATAGGAGTTGAATAATTTTTAATTGCAACTGTATGTCCTAAAGGGAACTTATGGCAAATATCAAAATTGTCTAATTTAAAATATCCCACCAACTGTTTTTGAAAGTGCAGAATTTCAATTCTGTTTGTTTTTTAGCCACCACAACAAACATGATTGGCAGAGGTGTCAGACATGTTACTATACTGAACCCATGACTAAATTGTAAAATGTACATATGTAACTCGTCACAATTGTTTAGGTTTCCAGAGTATTGTGTTGACACACGTTAACAAACAGTCCAAAAATTAATTCAGTTATGTATTAACCTAGACACATTTTCAATATTTACCAAGTTTCCCTCTAAAACCTGACAAACCTAAACAATGCTTTTGTAGATAGACCAAAATTAAAATGTAAATTTTGCTTTGTCACACAACAAGGCAAAATCAGACCCAGGTACAAATGCCATTTGAAATCCTGAAAGAATTTTGAATGATACTTTTAGTTGTGTCCGTTTGCTTGGGGCTGTTCCATTCATTACACTGTGCCAGGCCAGCTCATTCAAGCATCTGGATCACAAGCAGACTAAATTCATATTCTAAGTCACAAATTTTACAATTTGCACTTAATTTTATTAAAAAAATGCAGGTCCTAACACATCCTGCGAAATGTGTGTTTTTGTACACCATTGGATGGTGTAGTGCAGAAAAAACAGAGACCCGTTTTGGCTCAGGAGCACCACTTTCACAACTACTAGCTGAAATTTTTCAAAAATTCTGGAGTGCTTCTTTAAGGTTAGGATTAGGGTCAACATTTAACTTGATAGAAGTAATCACGGTTAGTGACGTCATTAAATTATCTGAAAGAATCACAGGTGCGATAAAATGCTCCTGTAAATGCATCGCTTCAAGGGACGTATAATCTAGTACATGCCTTCGAAACTGAGACATGTGTTTCCATGCTTATTTCGAAGTCTAGTAGTACAAGGGGTCCTCCTGAAAGCTTGACCTTTGATTTGCTTTGCTGGAGCCCTTGGCGACAAGTGTGCTTGTGCATGTTGGCTTGTCTCGTCACACCCTTCGGAACACTTCGAACAGGGAGGCCACTGAGTGCATACGGTAGAAGAGGTTCATGGGTATTGCGAAATTGAGAACTGTGGTCCATATGGTGAAGCCAAACATCTCCTCCTCGATGCCATTGTCATACTGGGGTCTGCAGCCGAAGGCAGGGAGGATCCAGAGCTGAAGGTAATGAGACATTGAATAAGGTTACAATTATCTTTGTATAGCTTTTCATTGTCTGATGAAAAGGTGTTATATTTTTATGAATACGGAACAATGACATGAGGGTATAGAGTATTAGGCATCAGTGAACTCATCACTTAAAGATGTTGCAGCATGTATCTGAATGTAACTAACAAATGTAATGTATCTGAATGTAACTAACAAATGTAATGTATCTGAATGTAACTAACAAATGTAATGTATCTGAATGTAACTAACAAATGTAATGTATCTGAATGTAACTAACAAACGGATAGAGATAAATGCATAGGCCCCCAACCCATTTGTTTGTAATGTAAAAGAATTTAGCTAGCAAACTAGGAAATAGGGTCGAATCAAGTTGGTTTGAGACATGGACATAGCCTAAGACAATAACATTGATACTGACTTTTGTCAATAAATAAATAAGCTTACAGAGATATTGCACATGAACAGGAAAACGGTGATGTTCTTCAGAATCTGCCTCTTCTTGCTCAGAGTCTCTTGCATTTTGTTCCTGACATCACTGGCCACGCCCATATGCTTCTGTGGGCAGCCGTACCTTTCTCCGTTCTCCTCCTGCTCATTCTCCATCGTGACAGAGTCTTTGTCTGGGTTCTCATACGCCTGGTTGATGATGCCATTGTAGGACGTAGCCATGGAGGAGGTCACGGAGTAAATCTCTGTCGTTGGCTCCGCCCCCTCTACCTCTTCGCTCTCGTCATCCTCCCGGTGGCGATAGAGGGACTCGATGATGAACAGGTTCTGAACATACTTCTCGAGGATGATTAGCAGCGAATAAGTCAGGTTGGTCCAGCGGTAGCTGGAGCCGGTATGTGTGGTCGATACAGCCACCACGCTGCACCAGGACATGAGCCAGGAGCCCACCGCCGACCCGAAAAGAAGCTCTGTCTCCAGCTTCCGTGACGGGTTCTCGCTGATGTCCATGGGCATGGGTTCAGCACGGTAAATGAGCAGACCCACAACCCCAGCTGAACACATCAGCACCAGCATGACGACGCCGTAGATGTAGAACATGGAGATGGCTGACTCCCTAGTGTCCAGTGACTCTTCCACATGGATGATATACACCACCAGCACACCGATGGTGCTAGCCAGGGCGCCAAGACCCAGGATGGGGCCGACCACCAACCCCTGGGTCCTGGTAGGCAGCTTTTTCCGGTTGTACTCAAGGTCAATGGTGCGCCCTATGTTCTTCCACATGACAAACAGCAGCGCCGAGACGAAGATGTGGTATTCGATGTTGAAGGGGTAAAGGTAGTAGAGGCTGTTAGAGAACATGGAGCAGGCACTGGTGGTGCAGTTACACGGAGGACTAACATCCACTGAAAGACAGAAAACAAATATACATTCAGATTCAAGTCAAGTGGGATCCTGCAGAGTTCATACAGGGGTTTTTAATCTTAACAAACAGTGAGTTACAGACTTCCAAGTGGACACATTAGCAATTCAATCAAATATTATAAATAATGTATTTATAAATAATTTGATTTGAAAAATCTGTTGCTTGGTGTTATACCACATAACTACAAAATTATTTTTCAATAGTCTAAAACAAAATTACATTTATAGGAATGTAGGATTATAGTCATTTATAATCCAATTATTTATTAAATGAATTGGCCTAAACTAAGTTACAGCTCAGTGTCCTGGTCCCAGTTTCCCAAAAGCACTAAGGCTAAGTTCCTTATTAGAACCTTAGGATCCATGAATATAGCCATACATTTCATTTAGGGAACTTGATGCTATCACTCAAAAAAATACCTCTTCAGGTGAACGTAATTAAATTAGGGCAGGATTTCCATTCAATATAAATATGTTACACTACCTTAAAGTGAATGGTCTCATCAAATGTAATATTCACATTGGTTTTACATATTTCAACCACATAGATCCTACCTAAAATAAATCTATTACTGAAACGTAATCCTCCCACGTTATCTCAACATATTTTATCCACGTTTTTTGTGCTGTGTACCATAGTAAGCCACACTAAAAACATCATTTCCCAGCATTCATTGCTCTTTCCAGTGAACTCTAGTGTTACCACCCATGACTGTGTTTGTTAGTGAGAAAGACATGGTCATTTTCAAATCTTTGTCACTTAAATGTTACATAGTCACTCCTGTACATTTTCCTTCTGTTATAGTTTTGATTTCAGTTCACTTACCAATCAGGAAATGTCTGCCAGACCTTTTTAGCTGTAGCCCAAAACTCCCAAATTTTTTGTAAATACATCCTCAGCTGAGTTTTTTGGAAAACTTGGAAATTTACCACTTTTAACCACTCAAAATTGTTTAGTTCTACATGCAAGGCACAGGCCTGCAAAATGATTCCTTTTGGCATCTGGTGTAAAGTGTAACAGCAAGACGGAATTGATTTAATCTGAACAGTCATGACAGGAGTGGTTGAAAAGGCATTTTCCAATACACGATTGAATTACTTTAAAAAAATGTATGTGTTTGTTAATTGTTTAACTTTGACAGATTTATTGCCCAATATAGATGCAAAAACAGGGATGATCGAACAATTCTGAAGTATCAACATACAGAATAGCATGCTGGGAAATATCGGAAGTCCTCTCGCCGACCTTCTCGCTGTGGCAGCCAGATGCAGAAAGGACGAGCAAAGAGAGTGGTGTCGCTCATGCGCCAAAATACTGCTTTAAAAGCAGTATTTTGGCGCATGGTTGACGCATTTTTTTGCGTCAATCTCATTTAAATATATCTCATAGGTGACATCTGATTATGTTACACCCATTCAATATACACACATTTATTTATTAAATAGATATATTTAAATAAAGCAAACCTTATTTCTATGTGTCACATCTAAGAAGACCTCAAATCTTTTTTTGAGCGTTATAGTCTTTTCAGCTTTGACGATTTTCATAAAGTAGTGGGTGGTCCGGCCTGATCGATATCACCTCAAACTGCTCCTGATACTATGATGAGGATCATCAGATTGGAGGATCAAAGGTATCATCAATCAACTTTACGAGTACCAAAACACACAATTATGTACAATGGTATAGAATGACTTTCCATCCTCCCTCTAAATAATGCTTCCCTTGTACCAGTTGAAGGACTGCCATTCATGGAGCTCCCTCCCGCCGCTGCTCCCTGGACCGCTTTAACCCAACCCTGCAGCACCACGGCTCCGTCCTACCTCTACCCCTCCCCAAAGTGTACCACTACACCCCTGCTTCCTTTAATTAAAAAGGGAACAACAGCGGTGCAGCCAGCCTCACAGTTAGCCGGATATGAAGAGGCCAGCGGACCAGCCCTGGCTTAAGATGTATCAGTTACTGTAATTGCAGCACCCTTGGGAGCAGTCGGTCTGGGATAAAGGCGTCTGAGGTCGCCTGAGCTGGGGGGCCAAGGGCGGGGGGCAGTGACCGTGTGTTTCTCGTGAAACCTAAGAGAGAGGCGTTCGACACAAACAAGACCTGCTGGACTGCCTAATCTATGCCTGCGTCCCCTGCAACTGTCAACTATTGTACTTGTTCTTTGGGTACAAGCAGCCACTCGACCCCTCGCGACGACTTACCTGTAGTGACGTTTGCGTAGCCCAGGACGGTGAGCGTTCTGGTGTGGTGTTTAAGGTAATGCTCAGACTCAGACATCACACCGCTGCACCAGAGCAGCAGGTTGGTAAAGACTGCATGGATGACTCCGAACCTGAGGGAAACATGTCACAATGGCTATCAGTAGCGGAAAACAAAATTGGCAATGTTGCCATTAATCCTAGTGTGTAATGTTTGACTTCAGGGACATTTTGACATCTGTATCTGGTGAACTTGTTTGCTTAGGACAGTGGTTCTCAAACTTGTCTGGTCGACCACCAGATACTGTCTCATGCATCTGATGTACCCCAAAAGTAGCAAACCTGAATCAAATGGTCTACAAATGATCAAGCCTTTGAGTGCTTTATTCAGCTGAACTAGTTCAGGGTAATAACAAAATTGTGAAGAGGATTAGGGGGTCCCCCGTAAATGTTAGAGAACCACATGCTTTTTGACTAGGCCTTGTGTATAGAATGTATAGAACTGCAGTAAATGTATTTCATAAACTATTCATGCATTTGTCACCATCCAAATAGGAGGACAATAAATGTTTTTGGAAGCACCCAAACAAGTCTTACTTTAGCTGCCTCGGAATACAACAGTGTGCTTGTTATTAATAAGACTGTACCTTTCAAATGTTGTGAAGGTCTTGATGACATCCTTGATGTGAAACCAAAGGAAATGCACCTAAAAAACAACTCAAAATGTAATATGTACCAACCGAATTCTGTCAAGGCACAACTTTAGTCGAAGTATTCTACTGAATGATTTCATTGGGACTTTGAAAATGAATCATCAGTGTGTTCGGAGAAAAACCTATCCACCGTGCTGTTAGATTTCAAACACATGGACAATGACATTCTAGTATACAGTTAAGACAACTCTGTCTTACATGAGAAACAAAGCGTATATTATTCCACTTTAAGAGAAAGCTCTACACATGGAGTATTTTAAGAGGATTTATAAAGGGGGTTATAATGATTTATGAGCTAACCTTAAAATGATTTCCTACATTGTTATTGTAGGCTGTAATAAATAATTATTACATCCGTTTCAAATCAGGACTCAACCCCTGCCTTAAATTAGCGGTCCGAAACTCACCTGACACACCTGAATCTATAGTTGGAACAGATTTTGAGGCACAGGTTTACAGTAACAAATCTTTACGAAAACAAAGTTTGAGAACCTGTCATTTTGTTGCTTGCCAATATTTATGCACTTTCAGCAAAAAAGCAATAAAAAATAACAATGCGTTCATACATGAGCAAGGAGCAAAATGAACGCACGATTGTCAACTCTTGAAGTATTGTTTAATAGATGTACAAAACAGGCATCTATTTTATCAAATGCGGACCAGTTTAAAAATGCTTTAAAAACCACGATACAGGCTATTGAAAACCGTTATCAAATAAACGTAGAAATGGGTTGCATCTTACCTGTGCTATTGTGTGAATCGCGTGGACGACCGGGTATACCCCAAGAACAGCCGATAGGCATGATCGATAACCCACAAAATAACCAATACGGAAGGCATCCATGATCAATGAGAGGAGCGCCAGTAGAGTTAAACCACCTATATTTTAAAAAAAAGTTTAGTTATATAGTTGCGCTTCAACGACGCAAATAAAAAATTTGACACTTACTTAAAAAAATAAATCTACAACATTGAATACAATTTTCCCGAATTAAATATCATACTTATTCCGTGCTAATAGTTTTCTAGATATTATTGAGTTTGTCTTGGGTATTCTAATATGACCGTTACATCTTTTACACAAATTTAGACATGCATAATCATAATTTCCAGATAATAACGCTTCACCTCTTATCCAACAGGTAGTCGCATGCACATCCCTTTCTAACTGTACTTCGTTCTGGTTGTCTCTCCTCGCGATGTACCACATCATCCAAATCAACTGGAGAATCATGAGAATTGTGATAAACAAAAGTAGACACTCTTCACCAATGTATGCGCTGTGGTTCGCTATAGCCAGCATCAATGCAACGCCGATCAAAAGTAAATTAGTCCCATATTGGCCACTCAGAACTTCTGCATTCTTCTGTGGATAATCCTCACACAAACTGACTGTCAATTTGGTAAATATTTTCTTTTCCCGCTCTGAGCTGGAGGACGACGTTGAGGAACTGTGACAGTAGGACTTATTTAAACACATAATGTCAAGACCACCGTGCTCAACCATGGCGGCGAAATATGAAACATTCAAGTCCGAAAGGATCAGCAAATGCCGAAACTCTGCGCTATAAGGGCATCTGCTGAAGGCCAAGTGCGCAACCTGTTGCAACAAGGTGGAGACACAAAAGGATTAGGAATTGTGCCAACTGCATATTCAGTTCAAAGAAGTAGTGGAATGAAGAAATGTGTTCAGGATAAATGTGCATATGCTGGCGACGGGCTTCTCTGTTTAAATAATGTGTGTGGCTGCCTTTTCCCATGTTGGCATTTAGCGTCTGGGAATAATTTAATGAATGTGACAATACCGGTTCTGCTTTTATTGTTTTAGCCAGAAGAACGGGATCTTGTTTTGACACAAGGGAGTGGGGCGACACCTGAACGTAGTGGCTCAAATCTCTTGTTTGGGTTAGGTCTGAGTCTTACTATTTACTCCCAGCATTTTATAAATGCTATAGCAGTGCGTTAGTTAAATGTTATTACTTTAAATAAGCTCTGTTGTGAGATGTATTCCCCTGTCTTTCTCTGGTGGAGTTATCGGGGGAAGATGCATGTTTGCCTATTATCCGCAAGCCCTTCGGGTCTGCGCTTAAACACACACACGCACACACACAGATCGTCTGGGCGTCTTAACTTCCCTGGTTGAGAAAGATCTCCATAGCTGTCTCTCTGAGGCCGGCCGTAGACGAGGTCCAGCGCAAGGACTTCCACTACACAGATGCAATTAGTGTTGGGATTGTGATGAAAGATTATACACCTAGATATATATACAAGCCACAGCGGACTTTGGGCCCTAACCATGTACATCGCACCCTTAGCCTACAATTAATAAATATGGTGTCAGATATGCCTATATTCAGTAATCAAAAAGGTAAATCCGATTCTCACTCGGTAACATTATCTCAGCACATTCTCAGCGGAGGGAAAAATTGACTAATAATATTACTCTCTTTTCCTAACCGGTAAGACAGTGTAGCCTATATTGTTTTACTTGCTTTCATTCAGTGTCCAGCTGCAATTTCCTACAGTAGTTTGTTTTACGGATCATGTTGTCATTCAGGACAATTTAGACACGTTTACTATTATCTTCTTATATGTACCCGTTTAAGCTATTGGGTGAATTCAGATTAATAGATTGTCAGGCATCGGTGACCTTGGATCCATGTTTCGGTGGTCATTGTTAACTAGAGTAGCACTGATCTATTTAATTATTGTATCAAATCCGTTTGGATGCATCCATGGGTGATCCCGTGCCAGAATGAAAGAAAAACGTTATTTGTCCAACTCATTAATGAAGGTTTTACAGTTGGGGTCAAGACTGTTAAACCAACTCTTCAAATGTTCGTGACATTTCTGCACTTGTTTTTCCAAGATTATGAGCTATGCTTTTCACGAGTGAAAAAGACTGAATCGGATTTCAATGCTAGAAATTACAATGGCCCTTTTTGTAAATGGCTTTGTTGAACTCGGAAGACTCATCTTCACTGAGAATGGGTTAACAATGGGACCCATTATATTTCCATATGCTTCAAGGAACCCACTGACCTACATTTACACCCGAGTGGATATTTTAAGACTACGAATTTTCTTTTCGTTATTTTTATTTCATAAAAAATAATACCGGCTTCAAAGTAGGCTATATCAATTAGTAAATATAGGCAGTATCGAATATTGCATTAGGTAAAAGGGGTCCAATTTGTGGTCATCATTTTTAATTGAATGCGAACCATAAATAGCCGCGGAGAGGCATGAGTGCCCTGGCAGGCCTACTGACTTAATGCGTTCAAATTGTTCAGATATAGGCTATATAAGCAACAAAACCAAAACATTGCCAAGTGATCAGTTAATATACAATCTACATTTAATAAATAAATGGCTGTCATTAATTAGGGGAATTTATGTAGATATATTATATTTTAGTTTATACAAATATTTGGTATTTGATTAACCTGAACAAATGGAATTGAATGTTTCAATGTGGTAATTCAGGCTCATTATGCAAAGGTGTGCACTAGAGATGGGCCGATAGCTACCGATACCGGTACTTGGCTTCGGGCCTGATACTGGACATAAGTAGGCTACTCGTACTTGTACTTGTGGAAAATATCCAAAGCCTGCTTGAAAAGTCGCTAAATGTCACTAGATGACATCATACGCTAATTAACAAATGTGTGACGACATCGCATCCACTGATCTAAGATTCTGCACACGGCAGAACCAGAAATGAACAATTGTCTAAAAATCTATTCTGATTAAGTGCATGAAAATAATAAAATGAAAAAGGTCAAACTACACTATTTAAGGCCCGATACAGCAGATACTTCCTCCACACAGGCCCAGCTCCAGGGAGAAATGACGGGGGGCATTTTTCATCAGTGGGGGGGGGGGGG